>JAHKKF010519216.1:0-17665 GCA_019740295.1 Labeo calbasu | reverse complement strand
GTTTCTCTGATTTAAAAATAAAGTAAAAAATAAATAAATAAAAGAGAGAGACATAAAGTAAAATACAATTAAAATAAAATAGTATAGGACAAACACATCAATCAAGATATATACTAAATATCACCAAAAGGCTAAAATATATATATTTTATGTACTTGTATGTATAATTATGTACAATTTTAGTCATTCATCAGTGGAAGACATTATAGAAAATATGTCAGAAGGACACTGAATAAAATAAAATAAGACAAAATAAATACAATAATAAATAAAATAACAAAATAAAAATAATAAAAAAATAAAAAAAATAAGGATATGTACTACATTTTCAACAAAATGCAACAAAGATATGATGATATATTATTTCATTTAACTGTCCAACCCTAAACTGTTCAAACTAAATATCACCAAAAGTCTAAAAAAGTATTGCTAGTACTTTAAAATTTAAGATTTTACTATTTGCATTAAACATTTTAAATCTACTTATCAAAAATGTCTGTCTGGGTGAAATGATGGATTTTCTGATAAAAAAAAAAAAAAAAAAAAAAAAAGTATACAAAGTAGAATACATAAAAAATAATATAACAAAATATATTGTGACAATTTTTGTCCACCCCTAAAACCTTCAAATTGTATGTACTTTCTACAATCTCAGTCATTCATTATTGGAAGAAATGCTAGAAAATATGACAAAAGGACACTAAATAAAAAAGTAAAATAAAATAAATTAAAATAAAATAAAGATAATACCACAAAAATCAAGATATGTATTAAATATTCACCAAAAAATATGGTGGTATATTTTACCATTGATCTGTCCAGCCCTAATCCCTTCAAACAAAATATCACCAAAAGGCTATAAAATATATTGTGACATTTTTCCAACCCTGAAACCTTCAAACTTTTGTTACGTACTTTGTACAATCTTAGTCATTCATTCCTGGAAGAAACGCAAGAAAATATGTCAGAATGACACGGATTAAAAAATAAAATAAAAAAAAAAGACAATGGCAAAAAAAAGATATCACTAAATAATCACCAAAAGTGACAAAAATATATTGTGATATTTTTTCATTAAACTGTCCGGCTCTAAACCCTTCAAACTTTTGTTATGCACTTTGTACAATCTCAGCCATTCAGCAATGGAAGAAATGCAAGAAAACATGTCAGAAGGACACTGAAAAATGTGTTGACGTGATAACTGGTCACATCAAAGTGCACAGTGTTTTCTTAAGCACGGGGAGGGGGGCCCGACGGCCGGTGTGCTTTTCACCATAGTTAAATCAAAGTGTCCTTGGGGAGGCAGATTAAGATGCTCTTTGATCTGCTGCCAGTGCAGACCCCTGTGGCAGGCGCTGCTTATGTAAACCCCTCAACGGCGGCCTCAGTCAAGACCTGCATTAATTTATAGCGCAGGACAGTTTGAGGAGGAGCCTGGAATTCTTCAGACAGTGATTATTTTCAAACATAAAAGTTGTATCAGGTTTGAAGTACTATATTTCAGAAGATTGATGGACAGGGGTTTGAACCTGACGTACAGAGACGACAGACGTTTCTGGTCTGAAAGTCTTCCTTCTTGAAATGTAAAGCACATTTCAACCCAACTCACTCTATGCGGCTCTGTACTTCGACTAAAACATCAGTATGTCATCAAAGCTCATAGTTTTTTTCCACTAAGTCAACATATTCCATTGTAAACACTAAAATTCATGGCATGAGAAACAAAGCCTAGTAAAAAGGGTACAATGCTGCTTTTGAAGTGATCTAAATTATTGGATGTACTCGCTGTGGCGAGAAAACGAGTAGTTACCCTGTCCAGCATTTCCTTGGTGTGGGCCGCAGAGATACAGAAGCGGGCTCTGGACTCTATGATCGGCGTGGCTGGGAAGCCCACCACCACTACTCCAATGTTTCTCTTCAACATCTCCCGACCAAACGCCCTGGAAACGCAGACACAGCCTCATCAGTTTTCAAGAAAACATTTAAGAAGTTCCTTCCAAACTAAGCTTTCCCTTATGCGCTTGTTTTTGTTCTATTATGAGGCACTATTATGAATCTATTATGAGTGTAATCTATTTGGATTTATTTGGACGTTTATAGACCTGAAACTTTGTTAAACAAGAAATTTGTCTTACTAGAGTTTTACTTCACCTACAAATGAAAATTCAGCCATTATTTATTCACCCTCATGTCATTTTAAACAAGTATGCGGTTAAAAAAAAATCTGTAATTGAAATAAAATATATTAGATAAACTAAACTTAAAGGGGTCATGAACTGCCTTTGTTTATTATTTTGTACTGTTCTCTGAGGTCCACTTATAATCAAGACTTTTAGATAAAAAACATCATAATTTAGAAGTAATAGGCTATTTTCTGTCCTGCTTTTATCCCCCCTTAGCAAAATGCTCTGTTTGAATAGGCGTGTCGGATTATAGACTCAAAAGTAAACGCCCACTGCTATGATTGGCTAACAGCGTACATTCATTCCTCATAGATGGACGCCGCTTGGATTTAGGTTTAAAACACACAAATAGCTCAGTAAATATCAAATGATCTGTACGAAGAGACAAAGCAATAGTGACCACGTAATAGAGCCAACATAGGCGGCACAGCAACATCTTTTAATTTCAATCTTTTGAAAATCCTACTTCGATTTCTGCTGCTCCGGTTAATAACGAGCGTTGCGTCGCTGACGCTATGGGTAATTGTAAACAAATCCATGGTAAAATGAAGTAAACAATTAGGGTTTTTGAGGAAAACATAGTGGACTTCAATGGGGATCAACGGGTTGAAGGTCCGAATCGCAGTTTCAATGGAGCTTCGAAGGGCTCTACACAATCCCAGCCGAGGAATAAGGGTCTTATCTAGAGAAACGATACGCAATTTTCTAAAAAAAAAAAAAATTGCTATACTTTTTAACACAAATGCTCATCTTGCACTAGCTCGACTTCACAGATTATGTATTCACACTGGAAAGGTCACGCGTCATGTAGGTGGAAGTACAGACCAAAAGTGAACGCACAAAGAAAGTCAAACGTTATGTATGAAGAGACGAAGCAATAGTGACCAAGTAATATAGTCAACATAGGCGGCACATCAACGTCTTTCAGTTTAAATCTTTTGAAAATCCTGCGTCAAATTCTGCTGCTCTGGTTACTAACGAGCATTGCGTCGCTGACGCTATGGGTAATTGTAAACAAATCCGTGGTAAAATGAAGTAAACAAAGGACAGAGTTCTTACTGACGCAGTCTGGAACTTTATTAAAAACTTTTTATCCACTGTTTCCTAACGTTGGGATAAGAAGGAAGGCAATACAAAGACTGTTTTTGTTCCACAAATTGGCATTGCAGAGTGTCCTGTTGTTTTCAGAGCCATCTTTATCATTTGGTTTCTGCGTAAACCTGTGCGTTCTCTGGTATCAGTGGGCGTGGCTAAACAGGCAGCGATGTCAATCTACTTCTGCGGAGGCGGTGCTTAATCTACCTATTACATCGTAGAGTAGAACAAGCTGTCGTTTTGGCAGACTGCCTTTAATATACACTGCCCTCCAAAAGTTTGGAAACACCCCTGGCAAAGAGTGTTTTTGGACGGTATCAGCATAAATCCTTGACATTATCACTGAAGACAAGCAATAATAATTTTCATTTTTGGTAATAATGTGCGTCATAATAATGGATATATATATATATCAAAAGTCAAAGTCACACATGCCCGTTTGCCAGCTGTGATGCCTGGTTACTGGTTTAAACTTGGCCCGGGTTTTTAAAAGATTTTTGGGTCAGCACACCTTAATAGCTTCAACAATTCATTGCCAATTAAGTTTAGAATACAAGGAATTTAGGCCCAGATTATGCAGAGCTGTAATAGCTGCTAATGCTGGATATTTTGATGAATCGAAAATTTAAGTTTTTACTATGTATAAACTGTTTATGTAATAAAATATGTTTTCGTAGTTTGTGTTGTCCCTTATCAGTGCAAAATGATCACAAATGAAAAAGGATTCATGCCAATATTGTCCAAAACCCCACTTTTCTAGGGCGTTTCCAAACTTTTGGAGGGCAGTGTAAGCTGTTTTTGGACTAATGACAAAGTTTTGAGTTCTGAAACTTACAGGATGTTTTTATAACACAGTGACCTCTTATATGTCAAAAGATCAAGGCAATTTTGGTTTCCTAGTTCATCACCCCTAAAAAAAAATCTGCAAAAATTTGAAATGTCCTGGTAGCTAACTAAAACCAAGTTTTTGAAACTAAAACTGAAATTAAAAAGTAATTAGAACTATTAGAAATATTTCAAATGAAATGTAAAATGACAAAAGCTTAGAAAATACTAACATTTTAACTAAAACTGAATGCTTTGTGAATGTTTTCACTACAGAAATGTAAATACATAATCAGAGACAGTATTAATGTCTTATAAGCTATTAAAATTTGTTTAAAAAGTGCATTAAAAATTAAAACGAAAACTGAAAATATAAAAATATATGCCAATTCAAAATTTTAAAGGACTAGTCATTCCAGAATTAAAAATTCCTGATAATTTACTCACTCTTATATCAAGATGTTCATGATGGGGATCATCGGGTTGAAGGTCTGAATCGCAGTTTCATTGCAGCTTCGAAGGGCTCTACACGATCCCAGCCGAGGAATAAGGGTCTTATCTAGAGAAATGATCAGTAATTTTCTAAAAAAAAAAAATTGCTATACTTTTTAACCACAAATGCTCATCTTGCACTAGTTTGACTTTGCAGATTATGTAATCACACTGGAAAGGTCACGTGTGATGTAGGCAGAAGCACCCAGTGTTTACAAAGTGAACACGCGAAGAAAGTCAAACTCCCTTTACAAAAAAGGTAAAACAACAATGTTGGACGATTTTGTAATTGGAGTAGCAAATGAGATGGAGTTTATCACCCTACCTTATCTTTTTGAACTGAAGTACACTAACGAAAAATTAACCACGAGTGACCTTTCCATTGTGGATTACGTCATGCATGAAGTTGTAGACGCAGAACTAGTGTAAGACTAGCATTTGTGACCGATCATTTCACTAGATAAGACCCTTATTCCTCGGCTGTGATCATGTAAAGTCCTTTCAAGCTGTGTTGAAACTGCAATTTGGACTTTCAACCCGCTGATCCCCTTTGAAGTCCACTATGAGTAAATTATTAGGAAATTTTAATTCAGGAGTGAACTAATTCTATAATAGATGCTACAATGGTATATAAATAACACTAAAATAACACTGGAAGACAAAGGAAGAAAGGTGAAGAGGATGAATAAAATGGTGCATATGACTTCTGCTCCATATTCTTTGTCTTTGGAAGTCTGTAGAACAGACTTAAATTCAAATCACCGACTCAAGTTAAATCACACATTTCATTTGATTTTCAGAGCTGCATACTAAGTTGCATGAATAAATTACTTAACTTTTGGCTTGTTCATCACACAAAGCTATCATGAGGCTTTGAAACACTTGGAATGTAGTACATAAGCTGTACAGACTTAATACAAACATTTATTATGATTTTAAGAGCTTTTTTAGAGCTTGACAGATGTCACTACGTAATATGTACTGCCATTTTGTAGTCAGAAATTATTTAAATTTTCTCTTTTTGTGGTTCATTGAACAAAGTACCAGAATATGCTTTTTTTATATATAGGATTTTTGTTGAAATACTTTTTTAATATGTGGGATGTTAGTATGCATTACTAAGACATTGAAAGAAAGAGAGAAAAAAGACTAACCCAATTTTGGCGGGCATGTAGAGCATCATGGGTACCACAGGTGAGTCATTGTTGCCATAGATGATGAATCCCATCTCCCGCAGTCTCCTGCGGAAATAGACTGTGTTTTCAGCCAACCGCTGGATACGTGAACGGCCTGAAACCAAGAAACACACCCAAACCATTAAGCTGAAGTTTTCAGGAAAAAAAAAAAAAAGAGAAGTGATTCTGTCATCTGGCACTCCGCATCTTTTTCCACAGCCTTTCATGCGATCAGACAATTAAAATTCACCAAGCCACAAAACTCATTACTTCAGATACTAGGAAAGTCGACCACCTGAGCTATAAACTTCATACTTAAGCCTTCACGATCGGTAGATCTGAAACTGTTCAAGAAGAAATCTTTAATACCTGCTGATTTTATACCACATTTTAACTTTCCCCCGTGATATCACCAAGGCACATGCCCTGTGTACACACACACACAAAAAAAAAACAAGATGTTTACTTTCTATCCATCCAAAGTGCATTTTATCACAATTCAGATCCATCAAAGCTTGACGTCTAATGGCAGAAAGATTTTAATCAGCCAGCTAAACAAAACCCCGGTGCTGCAGGTTACAGAAGCCTGCAACAATCCACTGCGTGATTGGTGCGGAAGAAGAATACAGTAATGAGAATTATACTGCGAACAATCTTCCAGCATGGTTTCAATAATCCTGACACAAAACAGGAAAATTAGTGTCTTGATTTTTCAACAGCTCCCTCTGGAAGCGGGATGTATGTTCCCTGGGGGAGGACTGCTTAGCGATCCATGTCAATGGAGCTCTTAAAACACTGTGATCTTACGGTCTTACGTTTCTGAAAGCCTTGGTTCTGCTTCGTCAAACATTCCACGCATGCTAAAAGCTTGAGCAGAGGAATTTCCTGCTCTGTGACAATGTCTCACCCCGGTGTCATCCAGACGCCAAAAATCTAGCAATAGTCATGCCTGCCGTGCCTGTAGGGTGACAACTACAAGGTCCCGAAAAGTCGCTGTGCTGTTATGACTTAACATTTTGCCTTTTACTGGTTTTGAAAAACAAGGGTCATTAAGGATGAAGGGATTCCAAGGTTGAACAATTCGGCCTGGGCTATATGACGGGGCTATTGAGGTTCCATCTGATGAGCCCTTGTGAAAGGAGACTTGACCGGCTGTGAAACTGGACTCCTTCCTCAATCCCCCAATGTAAATTGGCCACTGACAGATAAAGCAGGTTCCACGAGTCATGACCGGGTCAGCCACTCTGTGGTAAGGAAATTAAGCTTGGCCAATATGTAACGTTAAACACACTGGAAGCCCAGTTACATTTCTGGTGATTCCCACCGGTTCCTTGCCTAAATACAGTGGCGCTACAAACAATATGAACTGTATCAAATATAGTTAAAAACGACAAATTCTACGAAAATACAGGTATCTGTATCGGTCAGTGCTAAAAATAAAAGTATCGGTATCTGACTTGTTTTGGAAAAAGTGGTATTGTACAACATACCATTTAAAAGATTGTGGCAAGTATTTATTTATTTATTTATTTATTACAAAAAGTAATATTTTTATTTAGGAAGAATACATTTAATTGATCAATTTTTTAAATATATATATATTTTGTTAATTAATTAATTTTCCACTATAAATAATAATTAATCAAATTAATCATTATTATTTTTATTATTTTTTTTAACACAATTAATCATAGAATCCAGAAAACAATATATCACGGTTTCCACAATAATGTTAAGCAGCACAACTGTTTGTAAAATTTATAAATATAAAAAAAGAACATTTTAAAAATCTAAAAAACCTTTTTCGACTATAAATAATAAATCAAATTAATCATTAAAAATGTATGATTTTTTTATTACAAAATTAAATCATAGAATCCAGACAAAATATATCACAGTTTCCACAATAATATTAAGCAGCTCAACTGTTTGTAAAATGTATAAATATTAAAAAAAGAAAGAAAAAAAAACATTTAAAAAAAACTAAAGAACCTTTTGACTATAAATAATAATTAATCAAATTAATCATTAAAAATTTATAATTTTTTTACACAATTAATTATAGAATATAGAAAAAATATATCACAGTTTCCACAATAATATTAAGCAGCACAACTGTTTGTAAAACTAAAAATAAATAAATAAATAAATAAAAATGTTTCTTAAGCACCAAATCAGAATATTACAATAATTTCTGAAGGATCATGTGACACTGAAGTCTGGAGTAATGGCTGATAAAAATTCAGCTTTGTTGTCACAGGAATAAATTAAAGTTTTAAATATATTGAAATACAAACAGCTTAACTGTAGTGATATTTCTAGTGTTGCCAAGTCCTCTGTTTTCCCTCGGAATTGGGCTACTTTAACACTGTTATTTTTTATGGCCGTGGGTTGAAGTGACCCCAATAACGTGATATTTATCCCCTGGCGTGTGAATTTTACCAGGGGAACCCTGCAGAATGCATTTTTTAACAGGGGACCCCCCTTGAAACGTGATTAGGCTAGTTTTAAGTAGCAGTTTATTTTAGAAACGATGCCGAAATTGACCATAAAGATACAATAAGATACAAACCACAAAGATACAATCAAAAATACAATCAGATAATCAAAATGTATATTTCAGTACTTAACAGTGTACATTCCAACAGCAACTTCAAGAAGCTGAATCACTCAGGAAGGCAAGTTAAATTGTAACTACACTCTTAAAAATAGGCTCCAAAAGGGCAGCGATGCCATAGAAGAACCATTTTTGCCTTCCCAAAGAACCTTTTAGTAAACAGTTCCTAAAAGGACCATTCTGAAGAACATTTTAAAAATGTAAAGAACCTTCTTCGACTATAAAGAACCTTTTCTGCATTTGAAAGGTTCCGTGGATGTTCGAGCTTCTTCATAGAACCATTAATGCCAATAAAGAACATTTATTTTTAAGAGTGTATTATGTTTGACCGCCCTAACAACTGAGGAACCTTTAGAGGCTCTAATGAATGGCTACATAGAATTGAAACAGCTCAGGTGAACAGCTCTATGAAAATGAGCATCTGAAAGCAATAGTCATTAGCGGAAGTTCAAGCTGCCCAACATTGGGCCATTGAGATAGCGAGCAAGGGCCGTAGGGCCTTGGGGGAGGGCGAGTGCACTGAGGTGGAGCTCGAGTCTCCAAAGTAAATCTTTCTGGGGTACCTTTTCAACAGCTTGTTTCACAACGCACACCCCCGCTAACTTCTTCCAGACCCAAAGCTGGAGGATCTGGAGCGAGAGAGGCAGCGAAAGGGACCAAAAGAGCTTCCAGATGTGGGGACTGTTTCCCTTTTTTGAACCGCCAGTTCCTCCTCACTTCCTTTTCATCTGAAGGGAGGAGATAAGTAAAAGCACCAGGAGTCGAGGGTGGCTGACGTGCCGAAAGCCTCCTCGCCCCTTACGAGGACCTCTCTGGAGAAGGGCAACAGGAAGCAAAGCAGCTCCTTCCAGGCTCAAATCTGTGGCCTCAATCATTCATGGGCTGCAGTGGCACTCACTAGCAGCTGTCCTGATGCTGAAGTCCAAGTCAGCGGAAAGAGAACGGGGGATTTTACACACGTTTATAGGTTGATTCATTTCACAGTCATCCACATTCACTCCTCTGATCAGTAACATCACATTTCCTGTGAATTCAAGAGATGTTTTACATTTACACCACCACTACCGTTTGAGGTCAGAGAGTATTTTAAAGGAGTGTTCATTTTGACAGCAAATTTTCATTTAGTCTTAGTCACATTTTAGTCATGCTAGCTGTTTTTAGTTTCAGTCTAGTTTTAGTCGAATCTACAGTAGACGTAGTTGGCTAAAATCTAATGGGTTTAGTTACAGTGTAATGCATTTATAAAGCATTTCTCTAAAATTACAAAACTCATTGCATAGGTTTGATATTAAGGTTTTCACAATAGATACCGATTTAACTGCTGTGACATGTAACCTGCCTTTATATTAAAATTAAAGTGCAAGAACATGGTTTTCTTTTCAATGAAATACCAATAGTTATATATATATATATATATATATTCTTTAAAACAACTTGTTTACCACATTCTTCAATTTTTTCAAAGACATATATACTAAAATATACTTAACAGACTATATATAAATAAATTTAGATTAGTCTGTATTAGGGCTACTAAAGGGATTCAGTCAAAAGCAGTGAGTGATTTTCTGTCTTTCTTTTGTTGCTTGATGAAACAATAGCAACTAAATTAGGCTGCTGTCCCTTTAAAACTGAATGCACAGATGCAATGTACTGATCCATGTCCGATATTCTCCCAACTGTTTACATTCACGTTTACGCAAATGGTCGTCAAAAAGGACAATTCGACATTTTGTGTGTATTTCGCTGTTCATGAGACGTGAAAGAGTAGCATACCCGTGGGCCGTGTGAGAGGCGCTGCTTCGGTGTGCGGTCGTAAACCGGACCAAATTAAGTTATTTTTTGTGTCGGCAGATTTATCCATATGTCTGCTCTTCTCTGACTCCCACATATTGACATTTTTGAACATTTTATGAGACGTGCAGCAGATGTATGTTCACTTATGTCCATCCAGATAGCAAAGCAGATTCGTTCTGAATGAATCTCTTTCCAAATCGTCCCCCCTAACATTTTTCTCTCTTTTTATTTGACGATGTTTTTTTGTCATTCAAAATGAGTTTGTGTTTCGTTATTACTGTTCAACAAGGACACATTAAACTGATCAGAGGTGATTATTAAAAAGATTGATGTTTCAAATAAATGCTGTTCTTTTGAACTTTCTATTCATTAATGAATTCTAAAATTCTTTTTCCACAAAAATTGTTTTCAACATTGATAACAACTGGGCAGCAAATCAACATATTCAAATGATTTCTCAAGGATCATGTGACACTGAAGACTGGAATAATGATGCTGAAAATTTTTCTTTGGTGTAACAGGAATAAATTTACATTTACAATAAAAAAGAAAACTGTGTATTACTGGTTTTACTGTATTTTGGATCAAATAAATGCAGCCTTGGTGAAATCTAAAGACTTCTTTCATAAACATTAAAAAAAAAGTCTTACAGACACCAAACTTTAATGATTATATATATCTTATAAACAGCCATTGTTCTTTTGAAAATCATCATTACTTGCTTTACATGATTTCAATTACATGTTGTTTTTAAAGAGACAGTTCACCCAAAAAGGAAAATTACCCCATGATTTACTCACCCTCAAGCCATCCTAAGTGCATATGACTTTCTTCTTTCAGACGAATACATTTGGAGTTACATGTAAAGAAAAAAAGGTTTATAATAGCAGTGAATGGCTGCTGAGATTTTGATGTCTAATAAAGTGCATCCATCCATCATAAAAAGTACTCTACATGACTTCTGGACTCCAGGTTTTTCTTACATGTGTTTGTGTAAGAAAAATATCTATATTTAGAACTTTATAAACCGTAATCTCTAGCTTCCATTAACTGTCGTAGAGAGATTGGTGTTCCAGGGTATGACGTAGAGTGTAGGCGTAGCGTAAGCTCCGGTCAGGATATGCTAGTTTCGTGAGAACCAAGTTTTGTTTACAACAAAGGAAAACCAGTTTTCTTTTGGCTTATATCGAAATCCTCCAACATCTTTTTTATTTTTCCTTCGTCACTGCATTTGCCTACATTCTGCATCATCTGCTGGAATGCCACTCTCTTGTGAGCGTGCTTACGACAGCGGAAGCTAGAGATTACGGTTTAAAAAAACAAAAAACACATTGATTCACTTCAGAAGGTCTTTATTAACCCCTGGAGCCGTGTGGAGTATTTTTTATGATGGATGGATGCACTTTATTGGACTTCAAAATCTCAACACCCATTCACTGGCATTATAAAGCTTGGAAGAGCCAGGACATTTTTAATACAACTCCGATCGTATTCATCTGAAAGAAGAAAGTCATATACACATAGGAAGACTTGAGGTATGTAATTCATGGAGTAATTTTCATTTTTGTGCGTACTATACTTTTAAGAGCCAAATTTAATGTCCAACAACAAGTAGTTAACATTACAGCGCTACCTTTCTTCTTTTGCACTGTGTTTGACACATATCAGTGTATTTGTATTCGAACTCACTCACTGGAAAAATGAAACACTCGCATGAGTAAGTGTAAGTTATGTGCAAGGGAAAAACCCTCTAAAGTGCATTAAAAAAAAAAAACGCGCACCTAACAGAACAACACTGTCATGAAATTGTACATGAGCGTCCTTGAAGCATTAAAAATGCTCTGTGACAATCCTTTATTTTTTCCCCCAGAGAATTGTATTTTTACTACTGCAAAGTGAAGTACTATTAGACTTTCAATGGATGCTATATGCAAAGGTCCTATAGTCAGTTTAGACTCAATATTGACTTTCACGCTGACAAAAATGAGGCTGTGAGGGAAAACACATCGGCATGCACTGGTTAAAAGTCCTAAATCCCATAATTTTCACAACTTAATGCTACCCTGATTAAGGTATATAAATCAAAGGAAATCCATTGTTGATTTTTTCATTAACAATCACGTTGCATCTCTAGATGGATGCTAGTTAGGTTAAGTGTGTTGGTTTAAAATACATGCACAACAATGGAAGTGTCAAAGAAACAGAAGCACATCACATCTGGAATAACAATCCATTACCCTGCTCTAAGGGGGGTGTGGGTAAACACATTCTTACACCTAAAACATGTGTATCTGCCCTCTCTCGCGGAGCAAGTCAACACCTCGAGACAAAGATGAATAGCCAGTGTTTGTCAAGTCCGCCTGTGTGTACAGAGAAGTAACAATGAGATGAGGCATGCTCATCACCAGCAAGATAAAAATGCCAGCTTGGGTAACTACTGTGATTTACGAGGCAAAATCTTTCGAATTCTCAAATTTTTTGCGCATTTTCCCTTGAGAATAAGCAAGGCCAGGAATATTTCTTATCTGCGTGTTTGTGTGGGGACGCCAGGAGTTTCGGATGGCTTGAAAGCCAGATCTGATTGAAAGAAAACTTTTATTTCCCTTTAGGCCAAGGACACGTCGGACTGTGAAACCACTAGACTGTGAAAGCATCTGCATCTGTATTCAGAAACAATAAATGAATTGAAAATGTAGGCCAGTCCAGGACAAACCTCACTGAACTGAAAACAAAAATGACTTGAGTTTTTAATTGCCTTGTTTTCTGGAAAAAAAAAAGTCTAAAATCCTTAAAACAAGATAATATTTTATGCACTGTTGCCTCAAGTCATTTTAAGAGTTGTTTTAATAGACTGCATTTCGCAATATGCGTTTTTCATCTTACTGTACTAACAGACTTCTTCCACTTGTTTTTAACTTTAAACTTAAAAGAAGTGCAAAAAAAACTGCAAGTGCAATTAAATAGAATACAATTAGATTACCATTATATTAAAAGATACACAAAATAACTAGAAGATATTTTTTGTAGCAAAGAAATCACTAGATGAAATAAACACTACATAATGAAATGAACTCTACATAATACTCATCCTGATGATGAAATCAGCTACACTGACTAAAATTACCCAAGCACAATGAACCGCCAAGTATGATATCCAAAACTAACTTGGCAAATGAAATAAGTAGGTGTCAAACTGGCTTCAAGAACTATTGAAACAATTTAATATTGCATAAGCTCAAGAAGTGGGATTGAAGTCGTTGTTTTGACAATAAAAATGAAACGACACATTATGAAAGACTATAAATTGTAAACCTGGCAGTAAATGAGTGCTGGAGGCAATTTGTTCACACTGAAGTCACTTGTCAAATCAATACAGTGCTGCAGGCTTCAAATCAAACTTGTGGGTAAAACAAAGCAGATCAAGTGTGGATTGGGTGGGATGCAAAAAGCGAGAATGAAAGGAGCAAAGAAAGCAGGGACGAATAAGTTTCAGTTCCCATGAGGATACACAGGATGTCTTCCAGTTGACCTTTGCTTGATTAGTTTTCTTTGTACATCAACCCCCAACAAACCCACACAAACACTCTGATTGTTCGGCTCTACCTTTGTTCTCAGTCTTAGATGCTCCAATATCAGTTAATCTACAATAAATGTCATCGGTTAATCAGTAACCTGTTATTACGGTGTGCAACTAAAGCCCGAAGTGCATTCAAATGCGGTCGCATAGCAATTTTTTGTTTTGCAGTTCTGGATAAATACCAGATTTATTAAATAAGAGTGATTGTTTTTAATAGTTTTCAGATCAGTCAAAGCTCATTAATTATCGGTCACAGACGTGGGGATTTACTTTAAATTTCATACAGCTGACTACTCACTTAAAAACTCACACAGATGATGTCTTCATGCCATTTTAAGTCTTATTTTGATGTAACAAAGTGTTTATATCTAAGTGTGTGAGTTGTTTAGTTACTTATTTTAATTAGTCTTCCCATTACCACCATTAAATTGTTCATTCAGACTGATTTGTGAATGGAAAATGGGCACAAACGCAAGAGGCAGGATTTATTTATTGCATGAATCAATCACAGCCGAACATGACCAGTCATGTCCAATCATAATGCAATATTGTGATTTTCTCATTCATTCTCAATTACCCCCCACCAAACTCACCCCACGCTTTAAGGGGTCTGTCAAAAGTCAACAGGCTCAGGGGAGGCAAGAAAGAGACACAGACTCCCGCTGTAACCTGCTGCTTCTGTAATTAGGTGTTCAAGTGCGTAGTGCTGAAACCCTATTGTAATTGTTAAAAATGGTCACGGATCAGAAATCTCAGTGTAAAACTGATTGTGCAGACCAAACCGTAAGTCGTAGAGACTTGAAACTTGGTGGGTTGGTAGTACTCACACTGCCGACAATGTGACAAAGGCTCGCCCCAATCGGCCTGACGGGGGCGCTACAGAGAACAAAAGTACGAAATCGCTCATAACTCCTAAACCGTAAATCTAGTGTCTTATGTCCTTGGAATGCTCGATTCACCCCAGACAAAACACATGCCTCAGATTAAATTGTGAGCCTGCAAAATTTTCAGGCATTTTGGATTTTTTAAAAAGCCTTTGCAAACTAGTCCTAGGTTTTTCGACCGATCGGAACCAAACCAGTGCATAAAGATTCTCTGGAGAGTGAATATCAAGAATTACATAAGAAAAGTTGAACTTTCCACTCACCATCTCAAAGGGACGCCAAAACGTTCGAAAGGGGCAGGGCCACTTTTAGTAAATGCCTGATTGGAATGAGATATCTTCACCAAACTCAGAACACTTATGTAAGAGCTCAATCTGAGGTCACAGGAAAAAAAATTGCAGAGTTTGGCCACTTGGTTGCACTATAAAAGGGAAAAAAACATAAAAATGGCTAGAACTGCGCAATCATTTGTCCTATCAACATGAAAACTGGCACACACGGTCTTGGTCCAAAATGCTACAAGTTTCTACAAGGACATTTGCGTATCTCAAGAAACATTGGCCGACAAGGTTAACCGAGGCCGATCAGAACGAAACTCACTGGGCCTGTTTGACTTATGACACCAAAGGTCTGAGAAAAATTTAAAAGAAATTCAGCCACTGGGGGACGATATGGCATTTTTCAAGTGTGTAAACGATTGTACGTTGCACATTTTTTTTGCACATGTGCACAATATTCCTATCATACGATAGAACTCCTCATTCTGGACAACTTTGCATCTAGAACCAATGCTGTCAATCAAACCGTTTGTTAAATGACTGAGGAATTGTAAAAACATACTTTTGCGAACTAGTCCTAGGTTTTTTACTCAATCTGGAAAAAAACACTGCAGTACAATTCTCTGGACTCTCTAGCCCAATAATTATCAAAAAAGGTTCAAATTTACCTTTTTGGAAAGCTATAATGAGGTCGTTTAGAAAAGGGCCCAAATTTACCCAAAATCCTATAAAGCCTACAGGAAAGCTCAACACTTCACATAACCTGCTGAGCACATGTGACAGGTGATTCTAAACAAGCATGCAAAGTTTTAAGGGGATCAGACCACAGCTGACATAACAGTCATAAACATTATATATAATATGTGATGTCTTTTTCCTTACATGCTTAAATGGCTTAAGCGCTTGAACCCCAGTAATCTCTGTTTGCAGCTAAATTATTATTTTATTTTTGTACTACAAACCGTTTTGTCATTCGGAGAAAACACCCCTGATAGATATATATATATATATATATATATATATATATATAAAATATTAAAAAATGTCTTAATTAATGCTGGATGAAAGCTGGAATATTTCATGGGTCAAGAGTTTAGAGCTTTTTCACATCAACGTGGGATGCTGGTGAAAGTCAGGAAGTCCATTAGCAGGTGAAGGAGAAGAGAAAAGTTGCTGGGAGACAGCAAGATGTTCTCAGGAGACATCTTTAAGGATGATGAAAACAAGAAGTCTTTGTAGAGAGATGAAAATAGCCCTTAGCCAAGCAAAGTTAAACTCATATTAGTCATATTGAGCACTTCACCTGGACCCGACGGACCGGTAGAGCCTGTTTGTTGTAGCTGCCAGCGTTGATTGAGTGGCAGGGGGGAAAACAGGCGGTTTGGTGGGTCTAACCAAAGGGCCAGATCACACTAGTTACGTGGGTAATTGTTAACACATTTCTGAGGTTTAAACTCTGAGCTAAATATTTTACCTGGACAGAGTCTGTGTACAGCTGTTGAACTAATCAGTCTCATTTCATGAGCGCTGGGAAATTGTATGAAGAAAAATCTCACATCGACAGATCTTTCCCCCCCTCCTCGTCTCACTTCAAAGTGATCCTTGAGAAACACTTATTTCAAATTCTGGGCCAAGTTTATCCAGAGCACACAGAGCAAACAAACATAAAGATTGTATTTTCACAATGAAATAAAACAGCCAATAAAGCAAAGACAAGAACAATGGAGTTCACAAAGTAAAGGGATGCTTTTCAGGTAATGATGTGCAGATGAGAACAGGAAATTACATACCGAGGAAGACGTGACTGTTTACTGTACGGCTGATTGCCAGACGCCAAAAACACACATTGGTGATGGAATGGGCTGATTTTGCCAAGCCTAACACCTTCATCTCATGAACAGAACGGATGACTCTTGCCTTGTGACTTCATGACACAATGTTCTTATTTGAAATGTTTGGCATCTTGATCTGTATCTATGCCACATGATTTATCTGTTGCAATTTGTAAGTTCTGGCACAGCACTTTGGTAAAGAAAAATAAACATCTGGTAGGTAAATAAGTGTACACATGTAATGTAAAGCAGCGTCAAACCGCTGACGACCATCCATGGTACATCTCTGCAAACTGATTAGCTATTTTTGGATCAATCCTGCCACCTTGTGGTGCACTCAACAACACACAGCTGACATATTTTCTTGCCTGAACATAAAAATTCTGTCTTTTTCACACTCTCCTGTCATTCCAAACATGTGTGACTGTATAATTAACCTCTTCCTCACACAAAGCTATTGCATGGCTTCAATGAAAGCTGAACACAAATTGGAAATAAAATAATATTGGAACAGTGGATGCTTCAGATTCTGTGAGACAATTATAAAAAAAAACACACAAGATCAAGAAGTCAAGAAAAATACAGGTAAAATAATGTAAAACTCACCTATTGTCGTTCCATCCTCCCCCATAATGCACTTCATAGAAGTGATGATTTGCTCCACCACAGGAAGCGACATAGAGGTGGCATAAATTGCACTGTGAGAGTGACTTTGCAGGTAGTCTATCAAATCCTAAATCATGAAAAACAAGATTGTCATCATAATGACCAAATATTTTGGAGGCTTTGTATATCAGATAAACAACTTAGTTTTACAAATGATGGAAATGATACATTATCATTCAAAACTCTGCACTTTTATTCAGTGACAGTAAATATATTTACTGTCACTGAATAAAAGTGCAGAGTT
>JAHKKF010519215.1:0-17234 GCA_019740295.1 Labeo calbasu | reverse complement strand
CAGATTATGTAATCTGTATGAAATGGGTATACAGGCCGACTTCATCTAGTCAAAAACAAAGAAAGCACTAGTTTATCAATAAATTATTAAGTTAATGCTGCCTCATTACTGTTTTTCCCTGACATTCATACTCATTACATCTGCCGGTGTGCTGTGGCAAGCTTTATGCTTGCACTTGAATGCTTATCGGGCTAGGTAGGCAAATAAAGTCTCATTATTATGATTTAAATGGTTTATTAATAAACGTGCGATTAGTGACTAATGCGTAAAATGAACGATATTATATTATACATGTATGTGTGTGTGTGTACACTGTAAAAAACAAAAAAACAACTTAAAATAATTTGTTATCCTGCCTTAAAATTTTAAGTTGAATCAACTCAAATATCTAAGTTGTCACTTAGTACAACTTAACATTTCAAGTTGGCTAAACTTTTTTGAGTTGACTGAACTTAAAATTTTAAGGCAACAGGGTAACAAATTATTTTAAGTTGACTCAACAAATTGTTTTTTTTTACAGTGTATTTATATATAGATTTAATATTTTGGATGTGATTAATCATGATTACTTGATTTGATTTGATTTTTTTTTTGTTAGGGGTTTAACAATATGCTCATGATACAATGCCAAAATATCAGTGTTCAAATGGTATTTTTAACGTTTTAAAATTATTCTAAGACTTGTGATATGCAGTTAACAAAAAGCAAAAAATGTACTGTTTATTAAAATCCTAAATTTGCTATTACATCAGGGTGAACTTACAAATATTATAAATAAACAGAAATTTTCATAATTCTGCTTAGCTAAAAATACTGAATTAGACAAAATATGTTTGCACACTGTGCCTGACTACATATATTTAAAAGTTTGTATTTTATGAAATAATGTATTTTATATTTACAAATGTGTGACCTTCTGGGTTTATACATATATAGGTGTGTGTTAAAACATTTAGTATTTTGTATTGTATAAAACATTACATTTATGCCTCAAGTGCTCATGTAATTAAAATATCAGTTAGAACAGGATTTAAAGATATCTGGAGTATAAACTGGCCTATATTGACATTCAAACAGGGTAATTTATATTTGAATCATCTGGCTGTAATAAATAGGATTCATTCTGTGCGTTCACACACTGTTTTCAGACTTGTATCTCAAACTCGAAGACATTTTACATTTTTTTCGGTGGACTTTTATCTTCCCTGGATGCACTCCTTTTTTATTTACCTACTAGTAATAATAAAAGGTAATTCATCTTCAGAATAATCTGCCAGTACTCTTTTCACAGCACACAAACATGCACTGTGGCCAAACTCTCAGTGAAAGTGCGAGCTGCATAGTATGAGCAATGACTGTGGTGATTCACACACATGCTGGTCTCTGTTTCAGTCAGCTCCTTGTGAGTATGTGTATTACGTTGGCCCTGCACCTCTAATGTGTTTGCAGAAAAAAAGAGAGTAATGCAGTTTCTGTGAAGAGTAACCTTAAACACAATGATGACTTTATGGCTGATGGACTTAATACGCTGAGCAGCGGAGCTGTTTTAAACTGCTGTGGTTCCTCTGTTTCTAATGTGGCAGTATTTCTCTGCAGGGCTGACGAAAAGCTGTTATTTCTCTCTGAGGCGCAGAGCCAATACCTGAGACCTCTGCCAAAAAAGCCAATCCTTTTACACTGTTAGGCGAGAAATCTTTTAGTGTACGCAATACACAGATGCAAACAAAAATCCATAGGCATGTTGTCTCTCTCAGTCAAAAACACGGGCAAACACTCTCTCATGCACAGATTGGTGATTATTTTAAGTAGAGGAGATTAGGTTAATGAGGGGTCAGGGGGTGACCATAAGAAACAACGACTCAGTTTCCTCTGGATGCCACTGATAGCTCTTACTGCAGCTGACCTTTGACATCCCTTACAGTGAGTGATCTACAGGCTCAGCCATTTAGATGCACTAGATTACAATATCAATGTGATGGACACAGGATCCTTTATACGAGGGTCAGTGAAATATACCTTTCAATGATAACCAAAAGCCCAGCTAAAGAGGGTCCATTTGTAACAATGACCTCAGATACTGACACATTTGATGCACTTTGAAATTGCATTCAGCTTGAATCAAAATAATTTCTCATCTCTTGATCTAAATACACTAGGATTAGGGTTGGTGTTTTTTCAATGTTTGTGAAAGATGTTCACCAAAGCTGATCAAAAATACAGTAAAAACAGTAAAACTGAGTGCTAATTCAGTGTAAAGATGCAATATTGCATAATTTAAGCCATAAATCATGCCTGGTCAGACCCACCTTAGTCCCTAGATGTAATTGGTTTGTATATTTTTGTACCACATTTGAGCCACATTAAACAGTCAGTGTACACTAAAAAAATGCTGGGTTAAAAACAACCCAGCGTTGAGTGAAATATGGACAAACCCAGCAATTACTATATGGCTGTCTTAAAATAAACCCAAAATAGGTTGTAAATTAAAAATCAGACACATCATTACTAGAGGCACAGTAATAATCAAAAGGTGAATATTTATTATTAAGCAATTAAAAAAAATTGTTATTTAATTATTATTTATTCAACTTATTCATCAGTGTTCATTTATTGAAGATATTAATGAATGTTAATTTCCAACCTATTTTGGGTTCATTTTAAGCAAAAAAATGTCATTTTAAGCAAAAGTTTAGCTAAATTAAACTACCCAGAAGGCTGGGTTAAACATTTAACCCAACCGCTGGATCAGAACAACCCAGTCGATGGGTTTGTCCATATTTAATTTTAACTAAATTCGACAAGATTTCACTAGTGGGGTTTTGCGGTTTATGAGTAAAATAAGGTCTGGTTAACATAACTAGACAATACTTTAACGTTCTATACAATTTAAGTTGTAGAACAAACGCACACCCCTAACATTCTTATATACACTAAAAATGCTGGGTTATTTTTTTAACCCAAATGCTGGGTTCAGCCTGCTGGGTCATTTTATTGGGTTATTTTTAATACTTTTTACCCAGGTGCTGGATAGTTTTTCTGTAACTATCATTTTTAATGCTGGGTTATTTTTTTTTTACCCAACCGCTGGGTTAAGCCTGTCTCTGACGAAACAACCCAGCTGCTGAGTTGGTCAGAGCGCGGGCTTTTTGTTTTCTTTACAGGAGGGACTGGTTCTCAACCCCGCTTTCATCGAAATAAAGGTTTGTATACATTTTATTTCATTTATAACGTCTTTACTGTGCTATAAATTGTATTATGTTATGCAACACAGCATAAGGATGAGATGTCATGATGGAAACACCTTTTGCCTTGCATAAAATAAAATATAGTACTGAGTTTAATTTAATTTGATGTTAAAATATGTTCTCTAATGTCAGTACTTTTTGTTTATGGACAGGTTTTGGAGTTAGTGACGGCATCTTTCAGCTACGAGTGAAACCCATAACCCAAGTTGGGTTGTTTTTAACCCAGCATTTTTTAGAGTGTAGTTACTTATTAGAAACCCAAGTTGTTGTTGTTGTTTTTTTAAATAAACATAACTGCTTCAAAATTCATGTTTTCACTATAGGTGTTTGTAATTCACACTGTGGAGCAAAATCTCAAAGTACACTCTAAATATTGCTGGGCTAAAAACAGCTCAGCACTGGGTGAAATATGGACAAACCCAGCGATTTGGGTGGTTTGAGCCAGCAGTTGGGTTAAATGTTTAGCCAAATCTTCTGGGTAATTTTATTTTACTTAACTATCGCTTAAACAAATTACTATATTTTTTGCTTAAAATGAACCCAAAATAGGTTGGAAATTGAAAATTAAAATAAATGAACAAGTATTAATAAGTTACATAAATAATAATTTAATAATAAACATTTTTATTTTGCTTATCAATAAATGTTCACCTTTTGATAACTGTTTCCTTTAGTAATTATGTGTGTGATTTGTTAATTTAAAACCTATTTTGGCTTATTTTAAGCCAGCCATATAGTATTTTTGTAAACAATAGTAGAGTTACAAAACTATTCAAAAGGCTGGGTTATACATTTAACCCAACCGCTGAGTCAAAGCAACCTAACTGCTGACTTTGTCCATATTTCACCCAGCACTGGGTTGTTTTTAACCCAGCATTTTTTTTTAGAGCGTACCATCATTATGTTTACCACAGACCTTATTTCACCCATCAATTGAAACGCCCCATTATAAAAACCTAAAAGACATACTAGAGAGAACCAGTGGTGAATTAGTCTGGAGTTTTAATGTCATGCAGCTTATTTTACAGTTTATTTTATTTTTACTATTTTTTAAAATTGTATTTATTCCTGTGATGGCAAAGCTGAATTTTCAGCAGGCATTACTCCATTAATCAGTTTCACATGAGGAAAGCAGTCATTGTAATGTGCTAATTTAGTGCTCAACAGACATTTCTTGTCAGTGTTGAGAACAGCTGTGCTGCTTAATACTTTTGCGAAAACCATAATATTTTTATTTTTAAAAACAGCATTTATTTGCAAAAGAAATCTTTTGTGACATGTCTTCACTGTCACTTTTTTTATCAATTTAATGCATCTTTGCTGAATAAAAGTATTATTTATTTTTAAATGAGACAAACTCTGTTCCAAAACAGAAGAATGCAAAAGTTTCCWTCCTTTGTGAGAAGGCCAACCTGAATGTTTTCCCCCCTACAGGCACAGATGAAGTCATGGATTCTTTTATCTGTCCCTTTCTCCCACACCTCTTTCTTGCTCCCTGAAGTTTAATGATTAGAGCCGAATCGAGTGTTATAGGCCACAGGTAAAACTTTGACACACCACTTCATGAGATAACCTTGAGCATACGGTTAGATTAACGTTACTGTAGAATATCTCTCAATACCATGCAGCTCCAGTAATAGGACATAAATGCCAAAGCACGTAAAAATAAACCTCAATTTGCCAGACAACCTGCTAAGGAAATCAGTCAATACATTAACATAATTAACCGCATACACGATATATGACTTTTCACGTCTCGCTACTCTGACCCGCCGTTCTAAAGGTGACTCGTCAAATAAAGGGTGGCCGCGAGCGTGAATGCGACCGTGCTGTGATCGTGTCATGTCCGTACAAGTTTTCGAAGTCTTCTGGCTCCTGTGTGAGTTGAAAAGAGTAGATCAATTTCTAATAAACTTCTTCAATAGGCCAATTTTGCCTTTCACTGGCTGCTTTGAAAGGCTCCAGTTAGCATTTAGAGAAAGAGATGGAGAGTGAAGGATGATTACAGAGGAGTACAGTATGCCACTGAAGGTCATCACTCAAGGATAATGAGCGCTGTATTGAAACTACACCTGTTCCCACCGTCTCTTTTTCCAACCCAGTCTACGTGAGTGAGAGTTCACTAAATCATATTGATCTCCAAACAACACGACTGATTGATGGTTGCATTTCTGGGTACGAAAAAGTCCCATGTCCTTTCAAAGCAAAGAAAAAAATTATCTGGGTGGAGAAAAATGAGAAATTTAGATTGATATAAGGGTGAGGCTGTTAAGCTGCATTTGATCACATTAAAATCCCTCACATTATTATTGGTACAACATTGATAAACTCATTCATTTTTGAGGGCAATTGACTTCTCCATGTTACCAGCAACAGCAGTACTAACAAGAGAGATATATAAATATTTTTTTGTTTGTTTGTTTTGTTTAGTTAACATCTTTTTTGTAGGAAGTGTCTTCAGGAAACAAACAACCAAAGGAGTCTGGGTTAATGAGCATTGAATGACTATCACCTTTCGTATCGTTTTTTATGCTTATCAACTTTATCAGTTTTTCGCTGTCATAACTGGTAATTATTAAGAAATTATATAAGATTATATAAGAAATGATATTAAAAAATACTTTTATTTAGCAAGGATGCTTAAAAGTGATGATAATGACATTTATAATGTTACAAAAGATTTTTTATTTCAGATAAATGCTGTTCTTCTGAACTTACTGTTCATCAGAGAAACCTGAAAACTCAGCTGTTTTCAACATAATAATACTAAATGTTTTTTGAGCAGCAAATCAAAATATTAGAATGAATTCTGAAGGATCATGTGACTGGAGTAATGATGCTAAAAATTCAGCTTTGAAATCAAAGGAATACATGACATTTTAAAATGTATTTAAATAGAAAGCAGTTATTTTAAATAGTAAAAATATTTCACAATTTTACTGTTTTTGCTTTACTTTGGATAAAAAAATGCAGGCTTGGTGAGCAGAAGACACTTCTTTAAAAAAAATCTTATTTGACTGGTAGTATATACATACACACACATTGTAGTATATTTTTGTATATATGAATATGGATACAGTACAGTAAAAACAGTACTATTGTGAAGTTATTACAATTTTATACAACTGTTTTCTAGTTGAATATATTTTAAAATGTAATTTATTCCTAATATTCCAGTCTTCAGTGTCACATGATCTGTCAGAAATCATTTTAATATGCTGATTTAGTGCTCAAGAAACATTTCTCATTATTATCAACAAAAAAGTTCAACAAAATGAAAATTATTAGAAATAAAAGCCGTTTTTAATTGTATAAATGCCACTTTTGATCAATCTAAAAGAAAAAGAAAAAATATATGTATATGTATATGTATATATATATATATATATATGTAAGTATATAGAGAGAGATCTTAAATGAGCTGGTAGGATATGTATTTTTTACGTGACACAGATTTTTTTACACACTGCCTTGAAAGGTAAAACACACACCAACACAAAAAACTGATTCGTAATGTGACGGTCATCAATGCTTGACACTTTTGGTCTAATAATGCAGAGAAATGTCTTATTTCCTGCTTGCATATTTCCTGATTTATTTTATGTAATCTGAGGTGAACGGCCATAATGGGATTAGAGGCGGTGCTGCTGAACCCAGCGCGGCCCTGCTACCAGCTCACTCAAGAGAAACACACAGTTATCACACAACAGCAGATTGTTTTGAACTACTTATGAAAAAACGGAGCATCTGAAGACAGAGGCACTCTTGCCAGCGTGAGCTGGTGTTAAGTGCATGGTTGTTCCCGTTGTTTTATTTAGCATCTGCAGAATTCCCAGCATAGTTAAGGTGCTTTGGAAACGGATTAACTGTTGCTGGCACCGGCGAGCAAGCCTCGCAGATTTTCCCCTAGCAAGAAAGTACAAAGAAGAGGAGGAAGAGGGAGAGGGAAAAGAGGGAGAAAAGGCAAAGAGAAACCACAATAACAAGTTGTATAAACACGACCTGAGAGTGAGACACGGGTAAAAGTATATCTAAACAACAATTATCCCTGAAGGAGGAAAGGAGGAGGCTTTCACTTGCCTACTTACAGTGTCCTATTACATCAGATGCTTCATTTCCGTCACTCTCTTCCACCTAATTCCGCTCAGCGCCTCGTTTTCTCTCTTCTTTCCGTCCTGCAATGTCCAGCTGTTTTCTAATGGGTCTAATTAGAAGGGGACAATATGGAAAAGCCCAAATCAAAAGATGCGTGCCGACGCATCTAAAGTGCTTTGTCTCAAGTACATCATATAAATCACTCATCATTTATGACAGAATACGAGCGAATAAAATACAATCACATCTGAATGACTTCAAATATTAAGTATTCTCTTTTCACATTTTCACATGTTAGAAATGATCTTGCTCTTAGCTTCAGAATTATTTTCCTCCCTCAGGAATGTCTGCAGATGATGAAGTATTTTAATAATTTAAAGTCTCTCTGAATTCAATATGACCATGAGGCATGCCTGACATTATTGTGTCCATGACATTGTGTCAACATCCTGAGATTTGGATGAGGACAAACCCATAGTGTTTATCGAGATATTTGCCAGGATACTGTGAGATCTTTTTTGCAACCTTCAAAAATGTTTTCAAAATGTGTGAATGTAGTTGAACTCAGCCAAATCAGAAACTGTCAGAAAGTAAGTTGGCACTGACCTTGATACTGGTAAAATAAATGGAGAATTTTTTTTAAACCAATTTATTCAAGTTTCCAGAGACTGGTCTGTAGTGACAAATGATTTAGTCTGGGAAATTTGTAGCTGTATTCAGATGCTCTTCTGCTGTTCCTCTGCTTAGGTTCCTTGTTTCTGGAGCAGAGAAACCAGATCCGGCCTGTTCGTAGAACTGCAAACAAAAGCACTTGACTGACGGCCAGATTTCTTCTCGTGGCTGCGCTCGGGTTTCCACGCTCCCAGTATGACGCTTGAGAGACGGCAGGTAACGCAATCTCAGGTGTGCTCGGGGGCGTGGCCGGCCCTTTTCTCCTTCTTCACCTTGATCACCCGCAGCGCAGCGACAAACACGGCTCCGTTTCAACCACTTATCCTGCTCGGCTGAAATAATCATCTGATCAGCTTCCTTCTCGCTCTCCCTCTCTCGCTCCCTTCTCTGTTTCTATCACTCGTTTCCACTCTTTATTGTACGGAAGTACAGTCTGTATTTTCACCCTTTGTCTGCAGTTATTCTGAAGTGAATAAGATCCTAAATGTGACCCTGGACAACAAAACCAGTCATAAGTAGCACGGGTATAATTGTAGCAACAGCCAACAATACATTGTATGGGTCAAAATTACCAATCTTTCTTTTATGCCAGAAATCATTAGAATATTAAGTAAAGATCATGTTCCATGAAGATATTTTTTAAATTTCCTACTGTAAATATATCAAAACTTCATTTTTGATTACTAATATGTGACCCTGCACCACAAACTAGTCATAAGGGTTCAAATTTTTAAAATTGAGATTTATACATCATCTAAAAGCTGAATAAAGCTTTCCATTGATGTATGGTTTGCTGAGATATTTGGTACAAAATTTGGTCGAGATACAACTATTTGAAAATCTGGAATCTGAGGGTGCAAAAAATCAAATACTGAGAAAATCACCTTTAAAGTTGTCCATATGAAGTTCTTAGCAATGCATATTACTAATCAAAAATTAAGTCTGATAAATTTATGGTAGGAAATTTACAAAATATCTTCATGGAACATGATCTTTACTTAATATCCTAATGATTTCTGGCATAAAAGAAGAATCGATTATTTTGACCCATGCAATGTATTGTTGGCTATTGCTACAAATACACCCGCGCTACTTCTGACTAATTTTGTGGTCCAAGGTCACATATGCATTGCTAAGAACTTCATTTGGACAACTTTAAAGGTGATTTTCTGAAAATTTAGATTTCTTTGCACCCTCAGATTCCAGATTTTTAAATAGTTGTATCTTGGCCAAATATTGTCCTATCCTAACAAACCATGCATCAATGCTTATTCATCAAAGCTTATTTATTCAGCTTTCAGATGATGTATAAATTAAAAAAAATTGACCCTTATGACTGGTTTTGTGGTCCAGGGTCACAACTGTTAGTGGAGCTGGTTCTTCCTTTTACACTTTCACCCTATATGGAAAGTGTATGATAGTAAAAGGACACTCCCGTATGGCATATTCTCTCTTATAAGCATGCAACACTTTTGAAAGTTCATAGTACACTCTTAAAAACGCAGGTTCCAAAAGTAGCTTTCACAGTGATGCCATATAAGAACAATTTTTGAGTTTTTTAAAGAACCTTTTTCCACTATAAAGAATGTTTAAAATAATGCAAAGGTTCTGTGGAACCATGAACACCAATACAGTTATTTTTAAAAGTGTAATCCAATATAATATTATGGATATTAGGAAATTCCTGGGACTCTGAATAGAGATTTGAAATACTGAAATTTAGTTTGCTCGAGTGCTCTCGATAACGGCACAGCGCGCATTCCTACGCCCCAACACGAGTGTTGACAAACAAGCACATATGATAGAAGTGAAAATGAGGGCGCCTATTACGCATAATGTATAAATGTCATTTTTGTGATTAAATATGAAAGCTTTAAATCTATCCTTTCCGCTCGCTAGGTATACTGTATATTTTTGAGAGGGCCAACTCCCCGGCGTGCAGTATTTTAGAGTGCCCATTTAGCCGGGCCCCCTGCTCTCCTGACAGCTGATGGAAAAGGCAGTGTAACAATGAGCCCCCACCGTGCCTCTCTGCCTGCCCCCAACCACCAGGGGAAGAGGAAGCAGCGGCAGCCGTGTGACACATTATTCTGTCCCCCCGGAACCTGCAGCCAGGCCAAGCCCCCCCTCCGGGTTCCCTTGGACCTCTAAGTGCCAAGCCAGGGACTGAGTGACATTTCCAGAGTCCTGACCTTTGTTTTTCCATTGACTGGGAAGACGTTTGAAGGAGGTACAGTGCACGCTGGTCGACTCTCGGGCGAACGGCGCACACTCGCAATTACACACACGGTTTTAGAGCGGCTCGCACAAAAGGAGAACCGAGCATTACGCTGCCACAGAGCTTACGTTCTAATAAACCGCAAGAAAGAAACGCCATATCTGGTTCGCGTTCGGTTTTACTACTCCCAAATCCGGCTCGGTGAACTTAACCAGACTAAAGAAAGGTAACCTCGGTGCACTCTGACTAAACTTTACGAGCAGAGTTTAGTCTTCTCGAAATGACCACTGGAGACCAAATCATGGCACATTTTGTGCTTCTGAAAAGCTCCCCTCAAAATGAAGTCAGATTATTGTACCATTCAGCGTTACATAGAAATGTCTACCGCAAAATTAATTCAGGAGGCATGTTGGTTTGAAGTATGGGTTCTCGTAGGACTACATTTAAAAGCAAAACAGGAGAAAGGAAAGCCTCATGCGGAGAAAATGGCATAAAATGGAGTGTACTGCAGTGTTGATAGGTTGAGGCTTGGGCTTTATTAATGATATAAGCTGCTGGCCAGTGCTTTGGTCAAATCAGACACCTGCTATGGCTGCCACACTCCAAGAACGGTGACATCACAGGGAGCAGGACAAGTCAGATCCGCTGTTAATCGCTCGCCTTAATTGAGTGCTCTGCTGAGTTCCAAATTGCTCAGTACAATCAAGACTCATTTAAGAGTCCCACCATGTGCTCTTAGGCCATGATGAGATATTGCCTTCATTGCCTGTTGTTTCTGAATATTAGCCTTCCTTTCAATACGCCCCCTACATATTCGCCTTTTTTACTCCTACCCTTCAGGTTGCTGTTTTTACTGGCTGCGGTTTTCTCTAATTTCCCCGAATTCCAGGTGGGGGAGGAAGCTATTGTTTCGAACATCCTGGTCCTGCTCGTCATTTGTTCCTCGCTAATTCCAAATTGGCAGAAAGTACAGACCAAAGTAAGTCTTGCTTTTTTCTTCCCAAATCTTGTATCGCTTTGAAGGGGTTTATTTTGCAGTATGAACCGACTGTTATCCAGCTTGTTATGTGGCCACTAACCAAATAAATAAATATATGAAATATTGATTTGAGTTGAAACTACTTCTCTCTGCCTCCACTAAGAAAAATAGTCCATTACAACATACAAAACAATCAAGACACACACTGCAACAATATTACAACAAGATTAATATCGAAGTCCTCTGGGGTCATTTTTACTATAATCAGTAACTGAGATGCAAGATAGTGCAAGTTGAGTTTGTGAAATGAGAGTGTGATACGTGAGACATGAAAGTAGTGTTTCAAGCAGACTGATATGGGCCATTCTCCAGAATTGGTCCAAAGTCGGAAACATCTTGAAAAAAATGTCTTTTTCCACATATTTTGTATGTATGCAAATAATAAATAATACATTTCCTTTTGTATAATATCCAAGGTACACATTTCTAGTAATTGTGCAGTTAATTCTCGTATTTCGTTTTGGAATATTTGTCCTCTCCCCAGATTTGTCACTACTGAAACACAGTAATAATACTTTAATTAGAAGGGTTTTATTGACCTGTTAAGATTTTGCTTACATCTAGATTGTAAATATATATAAAAAAAAATTCAAAGGTAAATCCATAGCAATTAAATTTAAGTGTAATTTATGAGATTTGTTGTATTTTAAATCCAATTTTTCTTTGTAAAAGACAAAAAATCGATCGTACTGATTCATATGGTTCATATGCACGTATCATAACATTTGATAATTCAGTATACTTTCTTTTTGACAAAACATCCCATGTTATGGTAGTGACAGCACAGTTTCGGTAGTGACAGTAATGCTTTGGTAGCGACCACATCACATTACAGAATTTTAAGTCGCATACTAAAACACTACTAAAACATACTAAAATACAAAAAAATTTGCATAACTGTAAATTTTTGTTTATCTCTCCCAAATATGACGATTATATGTTCTCTTTTGTCACTACCGAAACAATGATGACATGTTTTGGTAGTGACAATTTGTGTTTTGGTGTTGACGATTTTAGATACTTTTGAAGCTAGCTCAAAGATGCTAATCAGCACATGGTTAGCTAGCACAGTTCTGAACAGTGGTACACATAATAAAAACTAAATGTTATTGAAATAACTCCCAAACAAAGTGTGTTTAATCGCCGAAAAAAAAGGTGTTCGCTAGTGACGTTCCTTAAAGTTACAAACAGATTTTTTATACTTTTCTCGACCAATAGACTGAAGCATACACTGTTTTGGTAGTGACATGAAATGTGGGACACATTTTTTTAAGTTTCATAATTTACAAAGAAAACATAAAAATATATTTTTTTTTGAACTCAAAAAGATACTTTTAAAAACAACAATGGAAAAAACACAAAAATTATTTCAATATTATTTTTAATACATTGAAATTTAGGGGTTAGGGTTCGGCACAGCCACCTCCCAACTGAAAGTACCCAATAAATGATGATTTTATATATTAAGCGTACTAATATTATAAATATTGTGGGTTTCAATAGATAATAGAAGGATCTTAATAAACATATAAGATTTGAATACCTAAACGCTTTTTAAATGTGTTTTTGGTTGTGGGACAGCAGTTTGAATCAATTCTGTAGAATCACCCTGTAGAATATTATTATTATCAACGATTTTATGCAACGATCAATGATATTTTAGAACACAGAAGTTCAGAGCTGTTGTGTTTTCTCTGAATTGCCCCTCAGTCAAACACAAGACATCTTTACACGGACTTAAGGATGGTCTGTGCCTGCTCAAAAATCTGTGAAAATACCGCATAGAAGCTAGACTAAAAGACTCAGCTTTTAGTGTAACACTATACAGTAAATTGCTGTGTAAATGCGAATAAACCAGCGGTGCAAAGACACCTATTCCAGAGTGCTTCTGTGCCACCTTTACGGTATAAATTTGGCATCAATAAGGTAAAATATAAGAGCAAAGGAGAAGCAGTAGCATGTCAGCTGGATATTTCATGAGCAGTAAGTATGGCATGTAGGCCAAAAAAAAAAAAAAAAAAAAAACTCTTGCAGTGTAATCTGACACACTAGCCGTGAAGTTATCATGCTGACTGAAGTTTATTTCTCGTTGCTGAGTGCTGTGCCTCTGGCACCTGGGAAAATAGCCACCACAGGTGATCACACTGCATGTGGAGGCATATAAAATACAGCTGTAAAGTTTTAACGTATAGATTAGTAAAGGCAACATACATTTTAAAACAGTTTATAGAAAATTTGCTCCACCAAATTTACATGCACTTCATATGCATTCAATACAAATATTTTAGTGCCCCCAATAGGCCAGTTACTGTATTTTTTTTTAAATGTAAATTGCCTGTAAAACTCCTGTTTGGTTTTACAATTAAAAAAAGAATTGGTGGGATGGTGGGCTGTCATCACTACAGTCTGCATGACTCATCAGATCTTATTTCTTATGCAAATTTATCTGAGGAATACAGAAGGACTTTAGTGAGAGGGAAGGCGAGTAGAGGAAGAAGAGTCTTGTTTTGAAAGAGGACTCCTGTGCGCTTCGCGATGCCGGGCTATCACAGTGTCACCTAGTTAATCTTGTGTTCAACACAGCATGTCACAGATCACACGAAGCCTCAGACACGCACACACACACACACACACACACACAGTGTATTAAATGTGACCACTCCCAACGCAGTGAAACTGTTCAGGCAATCCACACCACTGCGGAGCGAATGCCTTACTTGTGTAATTTATTACTGTCTGACCACACAGTCGCATAGTGTGATCCGACCGTTCAGCCAAAGAGTTGTTCAAGAGCCTCACCTGAGATGAACTCAAGCTGAATGGAACAGACTGCGCCTTGCTGTTCCACAGTTTATTAAATCGAAGACAGTAATAAAATGTACTGACTCAAACTACTCCCATCTGAATGCTTCAGAGACTTTAAGTGGCATAATCAAGTAACATATTCCCATTCAATACAAGTTAAGCTCAGCTGGCAGTACTTGTTGGATAATGTTGATTATTAGAAAATAATATAGTCTTGTCTCTTGTTTTTTTTTTTAAATTGAGGTGATTAAAGAATTTCCAGAATAAAACTATCCTCATAATTTAATTACCTCATCTAAAATGTTCATATCTTTCTGTGTTCAGTTGAAAAGGAATTAGGTTTTTTGAGTAAAACATTCCAGGATTTTTCACCATATAGAGGACTTCAATGAGGATCAACAGGTTGAAGGTCCAAACTGCAGTATCAATGCAGCTTCAAAGGGCTCTACATGATCTCAGTCAAGAAATAAGGGTCTTATCTAAAAAAAAAAAAAAGACTTTTTAACCACTAGCTTTATGATGCCTGAATACATTTTTAATTCTGGAAGTGAACTAATCCTTTAAGCAAGTCTAAGGGTTTATGATGTCATTTTCATGTTATTAAGTTAATTTGGATGCAACTTTACACATAACAGCTTACTAAGCGACAAACAAAACGTGTTAATATGATTTTAATGTCTTGTATACAACTGAAACACCACATAATTTAACATTTACGGACTGGCCCCATTCACTTCCATTGCAGTTTAAGTGCCTCACTTTCCTTACAGAAGAGGATGAAAAAGCCAAAATGATTCTTTGTGGTAATCAACTTTATGCTTAAATTGAACTGAACCTGAAATATTCCTTTAAAATTGGAGATAAATCAGCCAATTTTAATGTGTTTAGTCATCATCAAGTGTGTTTACATGCACATTAAAATTTTGATTTCAGTCGGACTAAAGCAATAATTATGTTTTTGTGAAGTCGAACTAAAGATGCATCACATTAGTGAAATTTGGTGAAAATGCTTTCAGAATTCTCTACTGTTAATAGTGTAGAAATGTGTGAAGCCACAGAAGTAAACAAATCACTTGTTAAATGTCTGTGCAAAAAAGATGCACGACTACAACTACATCTTGTACAGACCTGTCTTATACACATTATAGGTTCAGAAATAATATGAGAAAAATTGTTTTAAAAAAAATCTCAAAAGTTATGGTAATTCAAATTCAAAATGTCTGAAGGTATAACACCAGTAGACTATTATTAACCATAAATGTTCTGTAAAAACAATGAACAGCAGCTTTCAGCCTGTCACCATGATGCAGACATGAAATAGCAGACATACAGTATTTTCATTTTTTTTTTTATCCAATTGTGCTGCTTTTCCATAGTTTTTTCTATGTAAACCTAGACGCGTTTGACTGTTGCACTCGCTTCCAATGCATAAAACAGCATTCTAAAAACACAGTGCTCAAATTAAAAGAAGTTCACTCTCATCTTCTTGCACGTTTTTCCTATTTTACTGCCCGCGTCGCATCTTCGTCAACACAGAAGCGCATTGTGTGTGAATGGGAAATAGCGATATGAGCGCGTCACACATGAGCGGTTAATCATGTGCTCCGACATGTGGTTGGATCGTTCCTCGATTTCTAAAAAATAAAATCGTGGCAAAACAATAAATTCGAATTAATCGATAAAATCGGAAAATCGCCCAGCCCTAATTTCATCTGTAAAAATTTTAACCCAAACTCATGGCAAGTCGTACATATTTGACGAGGTGGCTAATTTGTATGAATTTATATGACCTCACTCATACGCATTTGTAAGATTTTTGCTCAATCATACATATTTTACAAGTTCCCCAATTTCTATGAATGACCTACCGCTAACCCCACCCCTAAACCTGTGAGGTCGTACGAATTAGCCATCTCGTAAAATACATACGAATTGGTTGTGAGATACTGTTGGAAAATTTGCAGAACAACAATAAATGTAACCACAACTTAACAGACCTAATGCAAATTGTAGCTTCTTCCAGCATGTAAGCATCAGTTTGACTACAGAAGGGAGCTTCTTGAAGATGGAGGTGACCTCATCTTATTTATTTTAATAGCCAAATTTTTATTTTGCGTTGTTATCATATATACTTGGACGGACAGAAGGAGACAGCAACTCAACTATGCAAAAACTCGCCTTAGCTTGATTATAACCGTACGTGTAAATGTACTCACTGATCTCTCCAAGGCCACACGAGCATTAATAGCCCATTAGGACGGGTCGCTCAGGGTGAACAGTCATGTAGGAACAACGCTGATCACAGCCATTGTGTGTTGTCATGGTGGGACGGCAGGAGTGGAAACCTAGTACCAGAGACCTCACCTGATCTGAGCTGGTCTGATCCGTTCCCTGCTTGCTGAGGCCGTGACTGTGCTATTGAGAGAGTGCTGAACGCTGACCTTAATTGCTTGACGGACAGCTCAGATAAACTCATATCAAACATGCCCGCTGAAACCGTAGACGCTGTGTAATTAGCGAACTCCAGGGAAACAGATAAGGCCGCAAATCAAAAAGGGAAGGGGCCTGTGCATGCTAGTTATTCATTTATAAGGGCGTTGAAAAGAGTTACACGTACTTCAGCGTGCTCGACTTCTGATGTGCAAACGTGTGACTAATCAAAGTGTGTTTGTTTTTCTTTTTTCCTACAGTATGCCCACACATCTAGAGGTGCGCGAGTCAAGTATGTCACATGCTTTTCCTGTCCAGGTATTCCGGTGGTGCAACTACCCGGGGAGCGGGCCAACCCTGTCATTTAGCAGTAAGTTTATCCTGTGGTGGGATAGAGAAACTGTGGGGATAAAGGCAGCAGGCCTATCCCATGACTAGGCTGGCGGAGGGGGGTGGAAAGCCTACCCCACAGCTGGGACAGGCCAGGTAAGGATCACTTACAAGCTGCAGGGTTGGGAGCATCATTGTGGCACCGAACTGCCCACAGTATTTACAGCCCCCCATACACACTTCAACAGTCTCAGGTTCAGCCTGCTGTGATGGAGCAGATAATATGCCTCCAGAGGAACCATCTGGAAAACCGAGCCACCACTCTCCTGTTGCTGCCCTAACGTAAATTCTCATGCACCTGTCTGCGTACCAGACGCCTTTCTTGCTCTGCCACCGCCCC
>JAHKKF010519212.1:0-16297 GCA_019740295.1 Labeo calbasu | reverse complement strand
TTCAAGTTGACTAAACTTATTTTAGTTGACTGAACTTAAAATTTTAAGGCAGCAGGGTAACAAATTATTTTAAGCTGACTCAACAAATTGTGTTTTTTGTTTTTTAACAGTGTGCCTTCATTTTAATTGTTGGAGAAAAACTGGTTAACTTTTTTGCGCTATTTTCATCTTCCTTGTTTAAAATATACATTGTGCTGATGTCAAAGTTTGTGACATGGCAATGGACTATAGTACATTGACTACTTTTTCTGAGATTTTAGCAGAGGTGTTTGTGTTGCACATCATAGATGACAATGTTAGCATGCACTGTAAAAAACAATTTGTTGAGTCAACTTAAAATAATTTGTAACCTGGCTGCCTTAAAATTTTAAGTTCAGTCAACTCAAAAAAAGTTTATTCAACTTGAAATGTTAAATTATGACTCAACAAATTGTGTTTTTTATTTTTTAACAGTGTGCCTTCATTTTAATTGTTGGAGAAAAACGGGTTAATTTTGAACTTTTTTGCGCTATTTTCATCTTCCGGGTTTAAAATATACATTGTGCTGACAGTTTGTGACGCGGCAATGGACTATAGTACATCGATGGCGCGTCTGTGTCTCATAAATATTCATGAGGCTGCTTGTTCTTATCCTATGAGAAGACGATCTGCCTAATTATTCACAACTGCAGGTGTTGATTTGCTATGACAGCCATTTCAGACTGTGAGATTGCATATATTAACTAAGAGAAACGTTCATGGATTGAAGGAGAGTGTTCTTGACGCAACCTATCAAAAGGATTATAAACGCGGCAAAATAAGCCTTAAAAAGTTAATAGAGGTGCAACAGCGTGTTCATACAGTATGTATGTTTTCGATGCAGAGTGCAAATGGCTGTGCATTTATTTATGTTGTTAACTCAATGGAAACGAAATGAAACTGTCTGAACCCGAAGTTCACTCTCTCCCCTCTTCCCCCTTCGCTCTGCAGTGCACCACATCCACTTCTGAAGCATTTTTTAAAACTGTGGTGAGAACTAACCAGTGCTGAAACAGGGGGGTTTCATGAAACCTTTAAAGACATTTCAATGTTTCCATCATATAATCAGCTTCATTTGAAATCCTTTTCTGAAGTAGTAAACTTATTCGATAGCTAATCTGGTACATTTTTTCACTTGCAATTCACTATAACAGAGTGTCTATTTACACTAAGTGCAAATAGCCTACCTTGTTGGCAGAGGCTATTTACATTAGCTCTGCCCACCAATGTGTGGTAGGGTTAGACAACATTGCAAAAGACGCCTGGTAAATAGCAGCTCCAGTGGTGTAGGTAGTAAAGCTCGTAGCAATTATTTTTTCAGAGTGTCTGTTTACACTAAGCGCAAATAGCCACCTTATTGGCAGTGGCTATTTACATTAACTCTGTGATTGGGGTAGCCAACACTACTAAAGATGACAGTCAAACATCAGCTCCAGTGGCGTAGATGGTAAAGTATTTTTGACGTGATCGACCCGAGTTCGAATCCACCGTTTGTCGATTTTTTTTTTTCTCCCTTTTCAAATCTCATGTCACATCGGAAAGGCATTTGTTTTCAGTAAAAATGAAGGAAATAATCAAAAAGTTGAAAGTAGTAAATCTGGTAGAGTTAGGGTAGGTGTAGCGAGGGCTTTATTGTCCCAATAATGTGGCGCCCATTTAATAATTTGAATTAAAATGATCATTTACACTCAATACTGTATTATTGCATACAGTTTTTATAATGTACTACAATAGTGAGGTGCAGATAATTGCCACTATTTGCAATAAGCAGTATGAATAGCAAAAAATCGTGCTATTTTAACATAATAGAATAAATTATTAGTGTAATAATTTAGTGTAAGTTGCACATTGCTTAATCGAGGCTGCCCTCGACTAAAGATTTTCCTGGTCGACTAGTAGTCATTCATTTTAAGCATTAGTCGACTATTAGTGACACGTTCATTAATACACCATGAGGCTTTAGTTGCCTACGTAGCCTAATAAGCGCTTAAGCACACAAAAAGACTTGCCACAGCGCACCAGCAGATACAGTATAATAATTATGAATGTGTCTTGGACAAACAAGCAAGATAGCACTTTCTTTGTTTTTGGCTTAAGAGATGAAGTCTGTAGGCTTAAGTGATGTGCCTGTATGCATGTTTCATACAGATTACATAGTTTGAGAATATTTCAGTTCGAATTGGTTCATTTGAAAGTAGACATTTCATTCTGTCGATACATTTTTCATGTCTGTAAGGCAAGTATATTCAGAGTTTTGAAGTTTCGTGATCAAGTTCACAGAGACAGAGATGGCAGACAGCACATCCTGTTTGTTTTAATCATTTTACAAAAGCGCAACATTTTGTGGTTATTGTGAGTGCACACAAATAAACATTGAGCCTTTACAGATTTGAAAGATGTATTACTTTTATTTGTATGACCAAAAATGACAGAGTATTTTAAGATCAAGAGCATCTGTCATGCAGGGAGTGCGCTCAATAGCGCACATTTTTCTATGTTAACATTTGATTGAGTGGCCATGTAAAGTTACTACTACATACATCTTTCAGATGAAAAGCCATATTAGAGATCAATGAATGATAGGTGAGCATTTGGATGTCCTGCCTGATGTACTATATTACCACATAGACCAGCCATTAATGATCTATCTGTTACAGACTGCGTGACTTCGCCACTTCCTGTTGAATTTTCTTTTTCTGGGACTAAGTGACTAATACATTTTTTGTTGACCAAGCCTCTTTTTGTCAGTTAACGGCTAGTCAACTATTAGGGGGTAGCCCTATTTTTACTTAGTGTAAAAAGAATCAATTGCTATTTGCACTTAGTGTAAATAGCATCCACCGCTAAGACAATATGCTAATTTCACTTAGTGCATATAGACAATTCTGAATTTTCCTCTGAATTGCGTGATATAAACTTGCAATTCTGACTGTTTTCACGCAAATGCGAGTTTGTATCTCACAGTTCTGACTTTTTTCAGTGCTTTTTTCTCACAATTTTCTCTTTTCTCCACAGAATTGTGAGATATAACCTTGCAATTCTGACTTAATTTTTCAGAAAATTTTACAAACTTGCATTTCTGACTTTATAACTTAGAGTTATAAGGTCAGAATTGTGTGATATAAACTCACAATTGCAAGAAATAAAGTCAGAATTGTGAGATTAAAACTCACAATTATGACTTTTTTCATTAGAATTGAGAGATATGAACTCACAATTCTGACTTTTGTTGTAATCCTTTTTTTTTCTTGCAATTTTCTCTTTTCTCCTCAGAATTGTGGGATATAGTGCAAATAGCCGTTGTTTTATTTTTTTGACATGATCGACTCGCCTTTTGCCGAACTCATTCTTCTCCTTTTCACATGTCATAACACATCAGAAAGGCATTTATTTTCAATAAAATAATGAAGGAAATAATCTAAAAATGTAAAATAATGTGCCTAAATATTTATGTTTATCTGTTCTGCACTTAATGCACTTTTAGTGGCACTTACTAGACATTTGATTTCGAAAGTGTCATGAAACATGCATAAAAACCAACTTAAAATCTGCTTTGCATAAATCACAGTAAACATGTTTTTTCCAGATAGCTTGGGTCGTGGATAGCAGAAGTCACATTCTTTAAGCAGTGTGATTCCCTGGCACTGTTGTATAGCTGACAAGGTGAACTAGTTAGTGTGCTTTTATAATTATTATTTTGATTATATTATACTAAGATTCACTTAGAGCATTCAAGCAAAATATGTAAGGTTGCATTTTAGAGACAAACTCTTGTTTTTCCTTAAGATGGTGGCAGTGGGGGCTGTTTATGCAACCAGATTGCGATGTGCAAAACAATTTTCAATCAGGCAAGCATATAAATGGATGCAAGGTCACATACACACTAATATGACATACACCAACTGCTGTAAGATATTTTCTGTCATTATTTCTCCATCATTTCTCTCATGCAGTATACAGCAGTGCACACTGGGTGAGATATGTTCCATAATGCAATTGACCTTTTCATCCCTTGTATGTTTTTGTATATTATTTCCAAGAACGATAAATTTTTAGAATGGTTCTTTTTAGTCTGTTGTCGTAAAACCTTTAACAAAATGCAAAAGTTGCTATAAAGTTTATGTGCTTGGCAAATCAGGCAAAATTTGTAGTTCACATGTAGCAGCTTTTTAGCAACTTGCGCTAGCACCCAGTGGTTTCAGAGCTCGTATTTGAAGCATGACTGTGTGAAATTTATGTTGTTGAACAAAACAGGAAAGTCTCTTGAAGTAATACAATCCACAGACCTTTATTTTGTGCATAAATCACCCATTATAAATTCTAAAAGCTTTTGCTTTTCCTGAGGGAGGAATTAGCATTCGGGGTTAGCCTACAAATTGACGTCATGACTGAACAGTTCTGTTAGACATGCAACATAATGAGGTCATATGACAATGCAGTGTTTCTCATTGCATAATATGTACTGTCTGACGTTTTTAATAAAAAAATCGGCAGTAAGCTTTATGCTAGTATTCCATACAGAAAAGTTGAGTCAGTGGCTTAATCTGTGACTCACTGGTTGTGAGTGAAAAAGAGGAGGCACAAATCCTCCTGAACATGTAAACATCCCTCTTATCTCCTTCGGTTACGCTGCTTCTAATAACAAAAGCTGAACTTGTGACTGTCTGAAAATCATAATCATAAAGTAAACAACCAGCAACCAGAGCATGGAACAGGCTTTACACCTAGTGAATTCGTCTGGCTGCTTTCAGACTCATCCCAGTGATGAGTGAAAAACGCTAATCTTCAATAGCATTTTAGCTCTGTTGAGCTGCTTTTGTGGTGCAAAGGTAATTTATGGATTTCTTTTTTATCATGTTCCACAAACACTGAAACTCTAGAGACCAGGTTTACATCTTCAAAAGGAGCTGAACAAAAGGCGAGAGCGAAAGCGCTGAGGGAACCCTGTCAACCCCACAGACTCTCTCAGCACCAACACCAATTGCACAATTCACCCAAATGTGTTCATTAACAAAGGGTACCCACGGCGTTCGTATTTGCTCTCCCTGCAAGTCGCGTTGGTCTGGTGAGGAAAAAGGCAGCAGCTTCTTCCATTAACCAGGCATTGTAATCGGATTAGAGCTTAAAGAAATGTAAGATGGCAGACCATCTTCCTTTAGACTCCTCTGGCTATGGAGATTGTCGCTGGTGAGCGGATTATGGTTTGTAGAAGATGAAAGCAATTATTTAATGTCTGCGGGAGTCAAAAGTGTAATGGGAACAAGTTAGTGCTATGCGTCGGAATGCCTGTGCTGTAAGCACCCTTGTCAGCCGAATAAAGTCTGCGACAGGTTCGCATATATAACCCTTTACATGTAACTAATGAAGTATATATTGCATTCAGCGATCGCTGAGACATTTGCATTTCTGTTTCTCAAAGCAGAAGGCCGGTAATGAGTGTAAAATGGGGGGAGTTGTGACAAAGTCACTTTAACTACTTAGAAGTTAGTTTTAGGGATAAAATCACGTGACCACCACCCTCCAGAGGTGCCTACAGAAGTTGTAGGACTCCTTTCTAAGGTAGAAAAGTCAACTTTTCACTTCTATGTTATAATTTGATTTGAGATCAGGTTAATGGATGGTAAATGACTTTTGTTTTTTTTTTCACAGGGCAGCGAAGTCAGCAGTTTCTGTTTAATAACATTTGCATGTTATAGAACCCCGTTTCTGCCAATGAATGACCTTTTTTCTCTGAATTGCGTGATACAAACTCGTAATTCAGATTTTTTTCCTCAGAATTGTGAGATATAAACTTGCTATTCTGATTTAATTTCTCAGAAAATTCTACAAACTCGCATTTCTGACTTATTATAACTCGCTATTGCAAGTTTATTTCTCAAAACTGCGAGTTATAAAGTCAGAATTGTGTGATATAAACACAACTGCAAGAAACAAAGTCAGAACTGTGAGAGTAAAACTCACAATTATGACTTTTTTCATCAGAATTGAGAGATATAAACTCACAATTCTAAATTTTCCTCTGAATTGTGTGATATAAATTCTGATGTGCAATTCTGACTTTTTTTCACGCAAGTGCGAGTTTGTATCTCGCAGTTCTGACTTTTTCTCGCAATTGCAAGTTTATATCTTGCAATCGTTTTTTCTCACAATTTCCTCTTTTTTCCACAGAATTGTGAGATATAAACTTAATTTCTGACTTCATTTTTCAGAAAATTCTACAAACTCACATTTCTGACTTTATAACTTGCAATTTATTTCTCAAAATTGCGAGTTATAAGGTCAGAATTGTGTGATATAAACTCACAATTGCAAGAAATAAAGTCAGAATTGTGAGAAAAACTCACAATTTTGACTTTTTCAACAGAACTGAGAGATATAAACTCACAACTCTGAATTTTTCTCTGAATTGCGTGCTATAAACTTGCAATTAGGACTTTTTCACGCAAGTGCTAGTTTGTATCTCGCAGTTCTGACTTTTTCTTGCAATTGCAAGTATATATCTTGCAATTCTTTTTTCCCACAATCTTCTTTTTTCTCCACAGAATTCTGAGATATAAACTTGCAATTCTGACTTCAGTTTTCAGAAAATTCTACAATCTCGCATTTCTGACTTTATAACTTGCAATTTATTTCTCAAAATTGCGAGTTATAAGGTCAGAATTGTGTGATATAAACTCACAATAGCAAGAAATAAAGTCAGAATTGTGAGATAAAAACTTTTATCAGAGTTTATATCACAATTCTGATAAAAAAGTGACAATTTCGAGATACAAACTCACAATTCTGAGAAAAAGGTCAGAATTGTGAGTTTATATCTCGCAGTTCTGACTTTATTTCTCAGAATTGCGAAACATATCTGACTTTATAACTCGCAATTGTGAGTTTATATCATGCTAGTTTGACTATTTCTCAGGAATATCCCACAATTCTGTCTTTATAACTTGAAATGGTGAGTTTATATCTAACAGTTCTGAGAAAAAAGCCTGAATTGTGAGTTTGTATCACACGACTGTGAAAAAATACTTTGATAAAAATACTGAAAAAATACTGAAAAAAGTAAAATATTGGTTCAAATTGGTTCGGTTCCCGTTTATTTTTGCGATGGCAAAACTGCAGTGTCAGTGTCACATGATCCTTCAGAAATCATTCTAAGATGCTGATTTGCTGCTCAAGAAGCAGTTCTTATTATCAGTGTTGAAAACAAAATGTTTTTATGGAAACACTGATATTTTTTCAGGATTATTTGATGAATAGAAAGTTCATTTAATTGAAATAGAATTTTTTAATAACATTATGAATGCTCTCACCGTCCTTCAGGATGTCTAATGTCTATTGACTCTATTTAATTTAATGTATCCTTCATGAATGTTATATTAATTACTGTTTTAAAAACATCTTACTGACCCCAAACTTATGAGCAGCACTGCTTATCAAAGTTTGTGATGTAAAAAAAACAAACAAAAAAAACATTTACAGACATTAAAGAAAAAAGCGTGATACTATCCCAGCCTCCTCTATTCTTTGGAAAAGTTATGTGAGATTTTATAGACCGTTTGTCAATGTGATTCATACTGAGGGCAAACAATATCACATGATGACAAACTTCCGAGAGATAAGATGATATCTTACAGTAAATTTATTGGTAATTACAGAAAACACGCATTGAAATTCCAAATGTGGCGGGACATAAATCTGATCCAGTGCGTTTCTGGATGGGATCCCAGGTTCCGCTTTTAATCATACATTTGATTTATATTTCGTGATGAACCGCTACAGTAGAAAGCACCTGAGAACAAAAAGCGTTCGTTTTCCAGGAAGATGTCAGCAATAAGCCCCAACTCATCTGGAAAAGCTTGCTCTGGCAGTCTATATCTGATTCTCCACTTAAAAAAAAGATATTATCAAATTCACATCAGAGCGGTCTGTGCACGGTCTTGTCGTGGGAGAGTGAAACGTGGAAACAATGAGCCCATCAATTCTCTTAATTAATCTAAACTGGGGATTAGTCAGAGGCGCTGAATTTCAACCCATAAACCCCCAGTTTCCTGAAGTCCTGAAGCTTTTGCAGCCAGAGCTTTTCACCTTCTCACACTAACACATGTAATCTCACCTTTTCATTCGCCTCTTTTTAGATCGGCTGAAGCTCTTCATGGAGAAAGCAAGACTCCCCCCTCCCCAAACCCAACCTCCATGTGCGTCCCCTACCTGAATGTTTCTGCTTATGTCCTCTTGTCCTTCCGCAGTAATGAGCCCCTCCCAATAAAAGACGTGTCCCTAGTGTCATTGAAGTCGCCTAAACTTTAGTTCCTGATGATTCGTGGTGTTCCTCCCTTGCTGCACTTTGCCAAGGTTGCACTATATCTGGTGGCGAATGACAAATCGCTGGCCTTCTCTGCGCCTCCTCTCCTCAGGGGAGAGGGACTCACTGTGACTGCTCTCTGCTTTTAGCTCTCTGGGACATTGTTTCAAATTAAAGTGCTACAGAATAGCGGTTCTTCATGGAGAGGCAGAATATGTCACCGCTGTGCACCTTCTGCGATTTTGTGGCTACTACAATTCTTGTGCAAGTGACTTTAGGAAACAGGTCACCAAAAAAATGGAGATTATGCCGTTATTTACTCACCATCATTATTACCCTCATTTTGTTACAAATCTTCATTACTGTTTGTGGAAAGAAGACAACAAGAACAATAGAAATATCAGAGAAGTAGTTCATATAATTCTTATGCTGTAGTTCAAGATATCTGAAGTCATGTGACTTGCAGACCAAATTAAAGTTGTTATTCACTGATAAGTTATTACTCATTCTACTGAGTTCTTAACTTCCAAAAATCTGTGAATGGATTAATGAATTGTTTAGTTACAACCATAGACTGTACAAAAAGTTGGATGACGCATCTCCACTTCCTTTCACTATAGACAAGTAAGGCCAAAACATCTTAGTATGACCGCTGCCATCTTGCGTCATTTAGAGCCAGAGTCTGCACAGTAGCGATCCTGAGGTGGAGCCGTGGTATCAAAATCCCACCCAAACTCCCACAGACCCAATCGTAAAAACATGATTATGACACCACACCCCATTTTTATAGTATATAACTAACAACTGAAATGTTTTGGCTTCACTTTTCAGTATTTGGGCGGCACACTTGGTCAGAACTAAACAATTAAAAAAAGCCAGCCTAAAAGAATATGATGGACCAAAGTACTCTAAGTGAAGTAATTAAAAATGAATTAATTAAGCATATTATTATTAAAGGGGTCATCGAATGCTAAGTTCACTTTTACATGTTGTTTGAACATTAATGTGCGTTGGCAGTGTATGTACAAATCTACCCTATAATGATAAAAATCCATGCAGTGGTTTGTAACTAATCTGTAATCGAGCCATTCTCAGATGTCTGTCGTTGTGGCGTCACACCGACAGAGGCCGCTCCCACGATAGTTGATTGAGCGTTTTACCTCAGATCAGCTGTAACAGTCCGCCCTCTTTGTTTTGATGCCGGAGCAGGGATGTAAGTTAGACAAGAATATCTCCGATTGAGCGACTGAGGTGTTGTGTTGCTGGATGTAATAATGAACGTAGTGGTCGTCATTTACTCCCGACATCTGAGCCGCTGAAAATGCAGTGGATTACGTTTGTTTGTGAAGGGAATGCGCCTCCCCATCTACATATATCCGTTTATGTTCGTGCAAATCGTTCGTGATCCAGCTTCACTTACAGCAGAAGTGAGTATAAGGTTTTTTTATGAATCTTTGCGATCGTTTTTCCTAATAATGTGCTAGTTAGCAAGTTTAGCGGCTAAACGCAGCTAAATGCGGCTAAAATAAACAGGCTCGTCGCTCCACAGGGAGAAGAGAGGGGCGGGGCGAGCAGAGCTCATTTGCATTTAAAGCAGCCTCGACCAAAATGAGATGATTTTTGAAGAGCTGGTTTTGACAAGGTAAAAAGGGTGTTGTTTTACACAACCATTGAGAATTTTTAACCAAAGTATATTATAGAGTTTTCATTAAGACCATAAAGAATCATATCAACATCCGATGACCCCTTTAAAAACTGCTTTTTGAAAAAGCACATTTTATTATTAAAAAAGAGATATTTAAACACAGGAGTAGTGTGTGAAAGAGGATATTTTTTAAAATATTTTGACCAATAGTGGTTGTGTTTTTTATGGAATGTATTATTTAATTATTACATAATTAATTTAATTACTTTAATTATTAAATAATTATAATTATTTCAGAAAATATATAATGTATTGTTTATTTCATTATTTCATTTTGACTACTTTGTCCTCCATAAAAATAATTCATCCACTGATTGGTTCCACTGGGGAAAAAAAGGAAAAATAAATAAATTAAAAAATCATGCTGTTTTTGTATTTATGTGCACTGAAAATGTTCTCATGCAAAATACAATTTTTATTTATTATTGCTCCAAAATAGTCAATTAGTTATTCTGTTTCTAATAAATAAATAAATAAATAAAACGTGACTTTAAAAACCTTGCTTTTTTTGTGTACATGTGGTTTCAGATGAAACTTTTTATCATTGATTTATTATACATTTAAATTAATTTTATCACCATTTTATTATAAATTTGATTTAAATTCAAACTTATTTAATAATTATGACTTCTGAATATTCAGTTACTGAATGAGACACTTAACAGCAGAAATAACTGAGGAAAAATAAACAGTGTAAAGATTCTTCAGAAATTCTCTGTCCTCAATGGGATATACATTTAAAAAAAAAAAAAAATTAAAATAATTTAGTTTTAGTATTCTGCTCCTTACATGTGTTGTGGTACTCTCGTGATCGTGCATCGAGGACTTAATTTGAAAAGAAATTGTTCAATAAAGTCATTATTTTTGTTTTCTTTGCACACAAAAAGTATTCTCGTAACATTATGGATACAACATTATGGTTGAACCACTGTTGTCGCACAGGTTATTTTGCCAGTGTCCTTACTACCTTTCTAGGCCTTGAATGTGGTAGTTGCATTGCTGTCTATGCAGGGTCAGAAAGCTCTTGGATTTCATCAAAAATATCTTGTGTTCTGAAGATGAACAAAGGTCTTACGGGTTTGGAACGACATGAAAATTTTCATTTTTAGGTGAACTAACCTTTTAATAAGCTCATGTAAACATCTACAGGTCTAAGTTTTTTAATTTGTGTTGTTTCAAGTACACATCGGACCGTCAATGTACAATAAACCTTTGCAGCTGTCAAATAAATTGATTGGCATACAGTGCACATTCACATGGAAGCTAGTTAACCGAAGGGCCATTAAATGCAAATGAAGTGACTAGGTAATCTGAGGACATTTGTTCTGTTGATTGTTTGCAGGGGAGAAACAACAGGCCTCATCATGACTTGTTTATAAAAGCAATAATGCAACTGAATGAGGACGAAGAGAATGTGACCTGGCAAACAAAATTAGGATAATTACAAACCAAACAGAATGAAGGATGACTATGGCTCCCATGCATAATCCTTCATAGGTTCAGTTAGGGGAAAAGAAAAAAAAAACAATTAGTATTCACTCCTCTTTATTGCTTCAGAAAGACATTTAGGATGAGCTAAGCTATTCATTTGAATCGTAAGGTATCTTTATGACAGTGGAAAATTGTGCTATAGATCCATTTATTTGGCTTCTATTTATCCTGGCCATTGAGTAATGCGTAATATAATTAGTTCCTCCTGTACCGCAGTCATTATTGGCAGAACATTTCGAGACGCATGGACTACCTCAGCTGTGCGGTCTCTAAAGTCTGAGATTCATCTTACTGATAGCGTGATTACATCAGGAAATGATTTACAATTCACAGTCTGTGCTGCTTATTTTCTGCCAATTAACGTTGAGGGAATATCTGAATGCGAGAGGGTGAGTCTGAGCGGAGATTAACAGCACCGCTCTGATTTTCACACAGGAGAGACGAGCAGAAGGTACTGGGGAAGTTGCGAAAAGACAAAGTGAAACTAATGTTCGACTTTCAGTCCTCTTGAAACTCTAAAACAGATGCTGGCTGGATGACAATAAAGTTTTCTCGAGATGCTTAAACTTTAATGCGTCACCGGCGTGTGGCGCCATCTATTTGCACCGAGCCTCCGCCGACGGCTCCCGGGGCGTCTGAGCCGGGCCGCTTGGCACCATGCTAAAAGAGCATAAGAAAATATAGCTGCAATTACCAAAAAGTGGGCGCTGACGATACCATCACTCCTCAGGAATTCTTTTTCATTCCCCCCATCTAGAGAACACGGCCTCTCCGTGGTAATCCCGTATTAATGCGGTCGAGTTCACCCGGAGTATCAGCGCTGACTAAGTACGGAGGATTTTCACACTCCCAAACTCTCTGTAACAACAGCCTTGTGATAATGAAGCTTATGGGATGAAGTTGGGAAAAAAACAGTGACCAAAAAAAAGGGATGAACCAGCATGGCATTCTATAATTGGCCTTGCGGGTTTGTCCCGTTTCATCTGCGTGTGATGTGGCACTGACTAAACGAGTATGATATCCCACAATTAAGAACATCACAAGCTGTTTATCTTCTCACTTGTGGGCTGACTTGTCATCCATTTGATCATTTGGTGTTTTTTCCTCTTTTCAATTTTTATTTCTCATATCTGCTGCTCAGAAGACCTTTAGGGCATTGTATTTTCAGTCGTTAATTTGGTGCGGATGAATTCGAAATTGGATGAGGTGTGTGTGTGTGTGAGCGAAGGAGAAAAGGAGAAAAGGAGAAAGGAATAATTCATTGTCCATCTTCTCCTAAACAGGCGCATAACAATTATGTCGTGGAATTAATCACTTTGCGCGCGGTGGGAAACCTTTGATAATTTGTGTATGAAAAGTCAGAAATGAGGATTCGCAAAAATAAATTAACACTGTTTGACCTCAATCTTCTTAACTTCAATCTAGTTAGTCAGTGCTTTAATCACTGTAATTAATTGGCTGCCTGGTTTATTCATAGCAAGGATAATACTCATCTTTTAGCCAGTCAGCTTCTTTAAACGCTATATCTCTCATATTAGTGACACCGAGCAAGGCTGTGAAAGCTTCACAGGAGAGCGTGAATAATACTAGCAGATAATGCAAGCGGAACCTTTTGTGATTATGGAGGAAAGGGTGAGTGACCCCGGCGGAGGTGGCCGCCATGTTTTGCACCTTTCTTAAACTGGTCATGGATACTGCTTAAATGAGAAGTTCAAATCATTCATTAAAAAACCACCCTCGTAAAATGAAATGAAATCTGATCAGCGTATTTACCTGAATGAGTAGAGCAGTTAAAAGGGTGTAATACAGCAGTCAAAGAAATGAAATTGAGAATGTGTTTGGAATTAAATGAAACGGTTAGTGTGGGTACAATGAGGAAAAAGGCTGTGAATTACTATGGTTTAATCAGAAGCATGTCTGCTTAAACAAACAGCACTCAAATAATTAAGTTTTCAAGTCTTGATTAAAAATACAGTGTATTTGTAAGGGTTTCAGAAATGACTAAAAAAAGTCAATAAAGCACAACAGAACTTTCTATTCATCAAGGAATCCTAAAAATATGTATCACAGTTTCCACAAAAATATTAGGCAAACTATTAGCAGTTCCTTTTGCTTTGAATCAAATTTAATCTTTTTATTTTATAATTTATTTTAAGCACTCTTTAATGATTGTCTTAGTTCATGTGGAGAAAATTAATGTGAAAAGCCTCTATAATTAGGCCACTAAAAAAGGGTTAAAGTAAGGAAATGATGAATAATGTTTTCCCCCTCTAAACAACTTAAATTAAACTTCAGTGAAACATGCCAAGTTCTGTTTCGAACCTCATAGTGACGATATTCATACGCAGCCAATGAGCAATTAATGGCATTATAAATAAACGGCGCTACTAACGGCGTTATTTTTTTCAGTAACGAGTAATCAAACGAATTACTGTTTCCCCCATTACAACGTTGTTACCTTTACTGACAATAAAATGTGGCGTTACTGTAATTTATTATAATATTATTATAATTTTATTTTCCAGTTCATCCGAATGGATGAGCAGCGTACCTGTATTTGACGAACCGTATATCTAGTGTGAAGGCACATGACTAGCCATCGCTTTGTCTCACACACACGCAAATAAAGAATTGACATGCAGAACTGACGCGCTACAACCGAACAATATTATTTGCCGTATTTTCCTGTTAAAATAATGGAGCTCCTCTACAATTCTTCAGCTTTTAAGAACTGGTAGTAGGCAGAACTAATGTTCAAACGGCAATCTTATTGGCTGGCGCTCACCTATTATCGTCCCTGTTTTGATTTCAGCAAATCAGTTCGAGCGAACGCAGACAGTGTGATTAATATTCATGAACCCAGCAGCTCATTAATTCTTAGTGGGTTTTATATTGTTAGCAGTAGAATTCGTAGCAGTTTTGTTATCTAAATTATCATAACGTCATATTATAATGCTTGACTGACTGATGCTAAGTGTACTTTCAGATATTTAAAAAACTGTGCCATTAAGCTTTATATATGTATAGTAGTCAACAGTGTTGGGGAAAGTTTATGAATTAATGCATGTTCACATTTATTCTAGAACTAACATCTTACTCTCAATTTCTTTCAACATGGGGACAGGAGAGCTTTTAATCAATAAATGGGGGGAAAAGTAACTGGTGTTACTTATTTGAAAAAAGTAACTCAGATGTTTTCTTGTCAATTAAAAAGTAATGCGTTACTTTACTAGTTACTTAGAAAAAGTAATAATATTACGTAACTCGCATTACTTGTAATGCGTTACCCCCAACCCTGGTAGTCAAGATTTAAAGTGGACCAAACCTTTCATCAAAGCTGTCCTTAAACCAAAACAATATCCATTGTTGTCTTAGGACAACTTAGATGAACTTTTCTGATCCACTTCAAATGTTGACTACGATATAATAGTATATCAGATATTTAATATTAGTCTGGTGAGTAAACTAAAAATTTCATTTATTTAATTTAAATTTCATTCATTTAACATATTTAAGATTGGGGGCATCCAAGATATTTGACATATTTGAACATTTTTAAAAAAATAACACAATAGTTACTTTCCCTGGTAATTAGTTACTTATATAATGATGTAACTCAGTTACTATTTGTGAGAAGTAATTAGTAACTATAATTAATTACTTTTTTTAAAAGTAACATGCCCAACACTAGCTTTCAGAGTTCCCTCAAACCCTCCACCTCCCCAGCTCCACCTGTATAGATCTGCTGCGGTTTATTATATGTGCTACTTGTTCGGCAGCTGTATTGGCAGTAGCAAGTTCCTGTACTTGCTTTGCAGCAGCAGCAGCAGCAGCAGCAGCAATAATCTACAACATCAGCAATAACCAGCAGCAGCAGCAGCAGTTTGGCAGCGTGACAAATCTATTCCGCCAAGACCAAATACATTTAAGGAGAAGTCCACTTCCAGAACAACAATTTATAAATAATTTACTCACCCCCTTGTCATCCAGGATGTTCATGTCTTTTTGTCTTCAGTCGTAAAGAAATTATGGTTTTTGAGGAAAGCATTTCAGGATTTTTCTTCATATAATGGGCTTCAATTGTGCCCCCAATTTTGAACTTTCAAATGCAGCTTTAAAGGGCTCTAAACGATCCCAGCCGAGGAAGAAGGGTCTTATCTAGCAAAACGATTGGTCATTTAAAAAAAAAAAGGAATCTTTGAACGAATCTTTAATGTGACTCGCGAAGAACGAGTCGTCTTGGGGAGTGATTCGTTCAGTCACGCATGCGCAACATCCTATTAAGTTCTGTACTGGAATTAGTTCACCTGTTTCGAGTCTTCGGGCTTTTCGAGTCGTTCGTTCATCTTATGGGGCTGTCACGTCATGCCGATTTTGCTAAAATTAACGGAATGACTCGAAAAAAGATTCGTTCATTTTGCTGAACGAGCCTTAAAGGTCCGAGTCGGTAAAATGAGTCACGTCTAAGTTCATTGTCTGTGTACTCCGGCTAAAAAAGGTAGAGTATGGCGAAAAACTCCATCTTGTTTTCTCCTACAACTTCAGAATCGTCCATCACGTACCTTTTTGTTTGTAAACAGCGTTTGACTTCCGTATCTTTGCGCGTTCGCTTTGTAAACACTGGGTCTGTAGTTCCGCCTACATTCGGCGTGACCTTTCGACATGATTCACTACGTAGCGTTGTGAACCTGTGCTACACAAGCTTTTGTGCTTAAAAAGTATACACATTTTTATTTTCCAAAAAGAAATGACAGATCGTTTCGCTAGATAAGACCCTTCTTCCT
>JAHKKF010519211.1:0-10048 GCA_019740295.1 Labeo calbasu | reverse complement strand
TCTATCTATCTATCTGTCTGTCTGTCTGTCTGTCTGTCTGTCTATCTATCTATCTATCTATCTATCTATTTATCTATCTGTCTGTCTGTCTGTCTGTCCTAAAAACACCTATTTTTTGTATGGTAATCACATTTAAAACGGTTTAAAACCTAATAATTAAACAAAATAATTAAAGGTTTTCTCTTGAACTCCACCTTAATTTCCATTTTCCTTTTCAGTCTCTTTAGTTTCCATGATATCTCTCTGCATCTCACTTATTGTGTGTTTACTTTTTCCACTAATGTTCTTGTACCTGTCCCTTTTCCCATCAGCCATCTACTGTTATGAACAGAACTGTATCCACCTTCTTGCAAAACAAACACCTCATTGTATTCTTTTTGCAATAACATAATTTTATTTTAGTTAAATTTAAAGTATCACATTATGACCATGTGTTGTTTTATCGTAAAATTACTTCAGTACTATAGATTTAGTAAAACTATATTTTCTAAATTGCCTAAATGTCAAAAATAGCAGAATAAAAATGACATTATGGCAATATCTTTACATAAAAAATGTTATTCTGAACATGTTATTGCTTAATCATGAGTCATATTTATCTCTTATTAAAATTAACCATGTTTTTGGTGGATTGATTACAATCTGTTTTAATTCACAACCATAGTTTTACTACAAATTGCATGGTTAGACTATGGTTAGTGTAGCAAACCATGGTTAATTTGTGGTTTCCATGGTTTAACTATAGTAACCATGGTTCACCAAATGCAGATTAAAACTAACGAGCCTGGTGTGAAAATGTAAGAAGTAGAAAGTACAGATATTTGTGTAAAAATGTAGGAAAACCTATTTAAGAACAGCAACAAAGCATTTGTACTCAGTTACTTCCCATCTCTGTCTGTCTGTCTTTACTATCTATCTATCTATCTATCTATCTATCTATCTATCTATCTGTCTGTCTGTCTAGCATTTCGTTTAGCTATTATTTATTAATTACATTTTAAAAATAAAAATGGTTACTTACATCAATGGTCCATTCTGCATCACACGCAGGGTCTTGCACGTTCACGGCCACACCGTCGGGCAGGTCAAAGTCATAGGATGAACCTTCTCTCCGAATCCCAACACACGTTTCACCTGCTGCGGCGATATTCCTCAAATGAATCAAGTCTCTAATTATAGCATTAAATCTGGTTTTGGTTAGGCTTGAATGAATCTACAGGTTGTACATTTTGAAAGAAGCACCTTTTAACGCCCACAAAACTTTAATACCTTTATTAAAGAACTTAACTTAAATGGCTCATCATAAATGTCTGTTTTCCTTTCACTGCATGTCATATAAAATGAATTATCGTTGCCAATGAAATTAAAATGCAAAGTTTTACCTTCGATCGACTTTCCGTCGTTAAAAGAAAGACACGGGAACAAAACAGCAAATAACAGAGCGGTATGCATGATCAAAGTTGTGCTTTCATTGACAGGCAGAGGTTGAATGAGCAGACTGCAGACTTTAAGGAAACTGCGGTCTTGCTACACAAGTACCACCCATGTGTGAAAGCAGAGAGGAAGAGTGCGTGCGTGTGTGTGTGTGTGTGTGTGTGTGTGAGAGAGAGAGAGAGAGAGAGAGAATGACTCAGAGACGGCGTTTGAGAGGAGGCTGTGTTCAAACAAAGTGGAAGTATAATACATACTACCTACAATTTAACTCTGTCAACTTTTGCTTGGTCATTTTGTGTGTGTGTCTTACAACCAACTGGAAAGTACCATTTACTGGAGTAGGGGATGGTAATGGTTTAGCACTTTTTTTGACATCCTGGTCAATAAAATATCTTAACAAAACATCCATACTTATTTTGTCATGCGTAAAGACCCCTGGAAACACATAGGAACATTTAGGAAATGATTTGTTAATTATTATTGGATACATTAAACAAACAATTAATGTGGCCTAGCACAGATTCACGTCTATTTTTGTATGCTGAGGTACTGAGTAACTACTGCTCTTGTGACGCAAGCAAAATCAAAATCAAAATCTCGCTACACAAGTACCACCCATGTGTGAAAGCAGAGAGACAGAGTGTGCTAGTGTGTGGTGTGTGTGTGTGTGTGTGTGTGTGTGTGTGTGTGTGTGTGAGAGAGAGAGAGAGAGAAAATGACTCAGAGACAGCGTTTGAGAGGAGGCTGTGTTCAAACAAACAGTGGAAGTATAATACATACTACTTACAATTTAACTCTGTCAACTTTTGCTTGGTCATTTTGTGTGTGTGTCTTACAACCAACTGGAAAGTACTATTTACTGGAATAGGGGATGGTAATTATTTAGCACTTTTATCAACATCCTGGTCAATAAAATATCTTAACAAAACATCCATACTTATTTTGTCATTTTCTGTGTTGCTGAAGGGAGCTCATGCGTAAAGACCTCTGGAAACACATAGGAACATTTAGGAAATGGTTTGTTAATTGTTGTTGGATACATTAAACAAACAATTAATGTGACCTAGCACAGATGTCTATTTTTGTATGCTGAGGTACTGTTTAAAATAGCAAACAAAATGTTAAATGGATACATAAAATAACTATTAAAAGCATTGTTTGCGAGTGTTAGTCACTCGAATGTCGATCTATACAACTGGATCATTTTGTGCAATCAGTAGAAGTACACTGGAAAGTTTTATAGCCCTCATCGTCTTTTCCACGATTACCACCTATACCATGTTCATGAGCCAGAAAAGTAGTAAGCAAATAATTTAAATAGACTGTGTGACAAATGTTCTTAATACTTTTCTGGGACTTGAACGTGTCAATTGTGTTGCTGTTTATGCAGGGTCCAAAAGCTTTTGGATTTCTTCAAAAAATATCTTAATTTGAGTTCTGAAGATGAAGAGAGAAAAAAAGATAAAACTACAAAATCTCATTATGAATGTTGTATTAGCTTCACACTGCACAGAGGTCTGTTTCATAACAACATGATGGGAATTTAATTTCAACTGATAATTACTTTGCTTGTTAGAAGTGGAGAAAATAGTATTCCTTTGGAATGTGAGTGGCAGACAGTCCTGCACCACGGGGTTATTACAGTGCACCCCTGCATCATTTCCTGTTCTGAAGTGAGGTGATCTTACTGGCACATTATTGGCTGATGACACTTCTGATGTTGAGAACCTACAGCTGTGAACTGAACTGAGTTGAGCTAAAATCACATGGGAATTCCCAGGACTGGTTTACAGTGACATTTGTCTGTATTATTGTTGTTACTGCAATGTTAGGATGGCATATAGATGAGGCGATACAGGTGTTTTCCACTTCAGTCCATTTATTAACAGCTGCGCAATGGTTCAACATACACTCACTCTATGCTGCAATTCTCCTCTGAACCGCCGTACAATCTGCGCATGACACCAGGTGTGAGCTACTCGCTATATTACCATATATGACCTGAACATATCTTCAGTCTATCATTACAGTGACAAATATGAGGTGTGAGAGAATGTACCTGGTTTCAGAAGTAAATGTATTTGTATAAAAAGGTAATGGTATAAATGTCTGTGACATTCCTTGCATAAAAGATACATTAAGCATGCATGTGGAGTCAATATTACTACGTCACTAAAACTGCGATAAACAAAGTAAACAAAAAGTGATGATTTGTTGCCACTGGCAACGTGTAAAAACAACTGTTTACGGGCAGGCTGATCAGCTGATTAATAGTTTCCCAGAAAAACAACTAGCCAATGAAACTGGAACTGGAACTTTTGGCCAGCTCTGTTACATTTAGGAGTACAGTAAAATATCAGGCCATAAACGGTCTGATGCCAAAAATCATTTGCATATTAAGTAATCATGTTCCATGAAGATATTTTGTAAATTTCCTACTGTAAATATATCAAAACTTAATTTTTGATTAATAATATGTATTGCTAAGAACTTCATTTTAACAACTTTAAAGGTGATTTTCTCAATATTTAGATTTTTTTGCACCCTCAGATTTCAGATTTTCATATAGTTGTATCTCAGCCAAATATTGTCATATCCTAGCTCATTCAGCTTTCAGATGATGTATAAATCTAAATTTAAAAAAATTGACCCTTATGACCCTTATTTGTGGTCCAGGGTTACACCACCATATGATTACCTGATTCACATTGAGTTTTTTTGTGTTGACAGGGTGATGAATATGGAGACCTCAAAGACCACTTCAATGCCAGACAAGACCCACCGTGTGTGTAAGCACAGTGTCGACAACATAATTTATTACACACTTGAAATGTTAAGGGTTAGTGAGTCATGAGCCAACACTTTCACAGTGCAGCTTTGGTCTTCTCAGCTGCTACCTTTGTAAAATTGTCCGAGGTATAGAAAAATAAATCAAGTACACACTGAAATTGTCTCAGAGCATTTTATTAACAGAATCCCCCAGGAGATTTTGCACCTAGACAGAAGGGGTTGAAGTATTTATAAGGAAGAAGTCATTACAAAGAGAATAGTGATGCTGTGCAGTACAATACAGGTGCATGTCATAAAATTAGAATATCATGAAAAAGTTCATTTTTTATTGTAACATTTTAAAAACTGAAACTTTGATATATTCTAGATTCATTACATGTAAAGTTAAATATTTCTAAAGTTTTTTTTAGTTTTGTTTTAATTTTGATGATTAGAGTTTACAGCTCATGAAAGTCAAAAATCCAGTATCTCAAAATATTAGAATATTTACATTTGAGTTTCATTGAATGTCCATCCCTACAGTATAAATTCTGGGTATCTTTTGTTCTTTGAAACCACAATAATGGGGAAGAATGCTGACTTGGCAATGGTCCAGAAGACATTGACACCCTCTACAAAAAGGGTAAGTCACAGAAGGTCATTACTGAATGGGGTGGCTGTTTACAGAGTGCTGTATCAAAGCATATTCAATGCAAAGTTAACTGGAAGGAAGAAATTGGCTAGGAAAAGGTGCACAAGCAACAGGGATGACCGCAAGCTTGAGAAAACTGTCGAGCCGATTCAGACACKTGGGAGAGCTTCACAAGGATTGGACTGAAGCTGAAGTCATTGCATCAAGAGTCACCATCAGACATCTTCAGGAAAAGGGCTTCCAAGTCACTTCTGAAACAGAAACAATGTCAGAAGCATCTTACCTGGGCTAAGGAGAAAATGAACTGGACTGTTACTCAGTGGTCCAAAGTCCTCTTTTCAGATAAAAGTAAATATTGCATTTCATGTTGAAATCATGGTCCCGGAGACTGGAGAGGCACAGAATCCAAGCTGCTTGAAATCCAGTGTGAAGTTTCTGAAGTCAGTGATGATTTGGGGTGTCGTGACGTCTGCTGGTGTTGGTCCACTGTGTTTTATCAAGTGCAAAGTCAATGCAGCCATCTACTTGGAGATTTTGGAGCACTTTATGCTTCCATCTGCTGACAAGCTTTATGGAGATGCTGATTTCCTTTTCCAGCAAGACTTTAGCACCTGCCCACAGTGTAAAAACCACTTCCAAATGGTTTGCTGACCATGATATTATTGTGCCTTATTGGCCAGCCAGCATGCCTGACCTGAACCCCATTGAGAATCTATGGGATATTTTGAAGAGAAAGATGAGAAACAGTCGATCCAATCCTCAATAGTGCCTCAGCAGTGCCACAGGATGATCACTTACATGCCACACTTCACCGATGCTGTAATTTGCGCTAGGAGCAAGGAATTTGTTGTAATATGTGCTGCCGGCCACGTAGTCTGTTTTTGATTGATCTTAGGAATGTATATAATATTTTAATAGTTTGAGATACTGGATTTTTGACTTTCATGAGCTATACTTTAGAAATATTTGACTTTACATTTAATGAATCTAGAATATATGAAAGTTCCAGTTTTTAAAATGAGTTACAATAAAAAAAATTTACTTTTTCATGATATTCTAATTTTATGAGATGCACCTGTAGCTAAGCAATTATTAAACATCATTCATGACACATATAAAGCCTTAAACAGACATTTTTATACAAATCTGATCAAATGTACCAATACCATTCTCCTTTTCCACAAAGGACACTGTATAAATCAGTACAGGGTATCTACAGTACAGGGTAGAAAGAACTTTTTTAGCAGATGGCATAGCACTAGGGACACAAAATTCATTTTTATGATAAAATATTTTCAATACACTGTTTTCGTGCTCATCATAAGAGGACACAAAGTATTTATGTATAAATATATTTAGTATTTAATATTAAATATATAGTTCTAGAATACAGAACTAAATAATATCATTATTATATTAATTTGTCACGTCATTTAGGTTTTTTCATTTCATTTTTTTATTTAAACAAACAAAAAATCCTACACGCTATAAAGTCCTGACATGCTAACTATAGCCAGTGCAAACAGAATAATACAGCTAATACTATATAACAGGGTCATAACCACCATAGACATTGAGGGGGACAAGTGCCTCTTCGGATATGGCCAAATTTCACTGTTCAGAATTAAAAATATAGGCTATAATTTCTGTGATTTATGTACACTGTTATGTAGATGCACTTTTATTCCCTTAAATCCCTTTAAACCCTTTATTTCTTAAAAGCTAAAAACTGGTTTGCCCACCCCCTCTTTAATGTTTAAGATGTGGTTATGACCTTGCAATATAAAAGATAACAGTACAGCTTCTAATAAATTACTGAAAATGAACGCCCAGGTGCAATGTTCCAGCTTCTCCTGCTGTAGGAAAATGAAAGCTTTAGCTGTGTCTGTATAATTGACTGCCCGATCTAATGTAGTATGTTTCAAAAGATAAGTTCAAAGATTATATAATCTTATCTTAAATCATATATAATTTAAAATATTACACATCATAACAGCAGTATTTTACAAAATACTATACATACCACAATCAAACAATCCCAGGACCTGGAATCACATATAAGCACAGAATCATCCATGGTTATACAAATATTAAAAGACAAATATTATACGGAGCCTTGTGTTTAGTCATGCCATGCATAATAAAAATGCTGTATATCCAATCACAGCACCAATGATTCAGTCAGGAAAACCCACTGGAAAAAACAAACAATATGCAGAGACGAAAGGCACTGGGAATTTTATCATCATGATTAAATTATATATTAGGCAATAATTTTGCCACTGTTATATGCTGGGATGTGATTTTCTACGACAGCATTTTAGTGCCATGTTAAAAAAAAAAAATCTGAGGTACTAAGATGATGACAATGAAGTCAAAATTATGAAAATAAAGTTTAAATGTTTTGAGAATGAAGTAAAAATTACGAGAATAAAGTCTAATTGTTTTGAGAATAAAGTCAAAATATTTTGAGAATAAAGTCAAAATTACGAGAATGAATTATTATGAGATAATTATGAAATTAAAGTTATAATATTTTGAGAGTATATTCAATTGCGTAAGCAAATGGCCCAGATTGGGAGCACTGGGAGATATTCCAAAGTATCAACCTTCAAAATCTGTTAGTTTTATAGCGAAATACAAGCATTATTAACTATTACTGTAAGAGGTGAAATTATTTCCTCATGAATTTAATGTCCAGGAACTCTGACAAAAACAGATGCCATGCAACAAAACAATAAAACTAATCTGCAAAAGAGATCTCCAAAGACAGCAATCAACACCATCCCCCTTGCTCATTTATGACCCCCTTCCTGCATCTCACTGTTTTCCCACCAAAGCAAGAATATCCCATATACCACGTGTGTTATATCTTGTGAATATGTTGATTTTTCCCTTTCATGTTTGGTATCGTTCTAAAGGTCTTTGTGCAATTGGTGAAATGGTCTCAATTTCACAGCAGTCACTTATATTATAAGGAAGACTGAAAACTTTTGTAGAATTGTGTTTTCCAGAATCTCCAGCTAGGTGTGACCCTGGGTCATGAGATCTCCTGGCAAACCAAAAGGTCTTTTAAGTTTTTACAATTAGAGTAAGCGCCTAAATTTTAACAATCACGTGGAATTGGAGTCAGATTAAACATGGAGCTAGATTAAAATTGAAATTAAATCCTGATAAATTAAGTTATTTTGCAGAAGCGCTGTGAAAAGACCGAACATGAATTAAACCTTCAACTAGGCCACTTGACTCCGCGTTTGGGCCGGTGTAAATATAATTTAAATCCGTAAAATAATCACAAAATTCTGGCGATTACTGGGTGATGGCACATTACAAATAATGAATGGAAGATATTATTTCTAATCATTTACTCTATTATACCGTGAATAAAACAGCTTGTGAATAGTCACTTATATACCTCAGAAAAGATAACCATATAACTTGGAAGATTGAATTAAAAAATTTTGACGCCACAGACATAGGTGGTGGAATTTTCACAAAGAAAACAGTTTAATTCAATGAAACGAATGTCTCATTATAATCTAAAAGTATACAGCGATCTGTCCCGCCACATTAAAGAGCATGAAAACACATTACTGCAACACACACTGTTTGTATTTTGCTATAAAACTGAGAGATTTTAAAAGCTGAGACTTTGTTTTATATTAAAATTATCAAAGCACAAAGCTTATTGCTATTATTGGGTGGCTGGCACACTACAAATAGGCCTAATGAATGCAATCGAAGATGTGAAATATTATTTCCAAGCATCCTGTCCCTGCGAGTATAACACATGGTATGATTTCTGCTAATAATCCCACATATATTCAAATAAATACTGGTGGCCTGGCAATTTCTAAAGCTCTCAATCTGGGCCATTTGCATGTACAGTATATGCATGTATACTCTCAAAGTATTATAATTTTAATTTCTACAATTTTAATTCTCATAATTTCGACTTCATTCTTGAAACATTAACTTTGTTCTCGTCATTTCGAGTTTATTCTCAAAACATTTCGACTTTATTTTCAAAACTTTTCTCATAATTCTGACTTTATTCTCAAAATATTTTGACTTTATTCTTGAAATATTTTGACTTTATTCTTAAAATATTTTTATTTCATTCTCAAAATATTCCAACTTTAATCTCGCAATTTTAGATGTTTTTATCTTTTAACATGGCACTAAAATGCCGTCATAGATTTTCAATTTAAACAGTCATAACATTTTTATTTACATTATTTACACATTTTTGAGCATGTAACCCAACCCCCACCCCTAAACCTATTTGTTAATATAAAACACATGATATAAAAGGCACATACACAATTTATTCAAAAAGTATTAATATTCCAAGTCTTCCGAGGCAAAATGATTGATTTGTGAGATGAAGAAAGGCAATCACAGTCTCCATGGAGCAAAGGAGCAGTGGAATACCTTCGAAAAATTGCGGTAAAGGGGTAACTGAATCTCTCCAGAAGACATGGATTAAACCGCTCAATTCATATGGATTTACTTTTCGATCTTTTTACAAGTGTCACAGTTTTGGGTGAACATACCTTCAGTCAAGGGCCAAATCTTTTTAGATTTGTTTAAAAAATATCTTTATTTGTGTTATGAAGATGAATGAACTTTTTCTGGGTTTGAAATGACATGAGGGTGAGTAAAAAATAAGAGAATGTTCATTTTTATATAGTCCATAATGTCTATACTGTATCGTAAGTTTTTTTTGTTTTGATTCTGTCACTCACAATGGTTAATTTGGTTCCCAAACCTTTTCAGATTTTTTACAAATCACTTTAAAGAAAATGAATGGGAAAAATATTTCCAAAATCAAAGTCACTAAAAAAGCAGGCGATCACTGTTGCACTCAATTATATTCGATGGATGATGTTCACTTGATGATGTCATGTTTAAATTGTTGCACATTGTCTAGGCTAAAGAACTCACAAAACAATTCAAACGAGCAAGGATAAAAAGGATACTATCTTGTTTCTTTAAGAAGCCTATTTTTGCCAACAGAAAATGTGTGAGTGTACTGTCACATTACTTTATTTGAGCAGTTTCATGTTAACAGCTTAAAGAAATCCACTTCCAAAACTTCCAAAACAAAGATTCACATATAATGTACTCACCCCCTTGTCATCCAAGATGTTCATGTCTTTCTTTCTTCAGTCGTAAAGAAATTATGTTTTT
>JAHKKF010519210.1:20575-37249 GCA_019740295.1 Labeo calbasu | reverse complement strand
TGAGCATTGAGACATACGCAACTAAGACTATTCAATAAACTCTGCTCCTTTTTATCATCATTACTTTGTCTCCTGCTTCTGCTCTTCATTTTCACTGGTTTTTCCTCAGTCAACTTCTTGGCTGATAGAAGACTGTTAATAGTGTTTTGGGTATTTTTGTGTACCAGACAAGACCTCCTGTTAACAGGGTTTGGGTATTAGACCTCTCTGCTGACGAGTTGTTCTGATACTGGACAAACTAATATTTTCTGACGGGATCTGGCGTCCAGGGCTGGATCTTAATTGTCTAGGCAAGGAGACAGTGCTCTAACAATACAGTCCACAAGAAAATAATTTTGAATTTATAAATTTATAAATGACTACATTCAAAAGTTTACATACGCTTGATTCTTAATACTGTGTTGTTCATGAGTCCCTTGTTTGTCCTGGACAGTTAAACTGCCTGCTGTTCTTCAGGTTTTTCAGCATTTTTGTGCATTTCCAACAATGACTGTATGATTTTGAGATTCATCTTTTCACACTGAGGACAACTGAGGGACTCATACGCAGCTATTACAAAAGGTTCAAACACTCACTGATGTTCCAGAAGAATGATGCATTAAGAGTCGGGGGGTGGAAACTGTCTGAATTTGAAGATCAGCGCAAATTTAACTTATTTTGTCTTCTGGGAAACATGTAAGTATCTTCTGTAGCTTCTGAAGGGCAGTATCACTTGAAAAAAAAAAGATATTTACGCAAAATAAGAAAAATGTACACATCTTCATTCTTTTCAAAAGTTTTCACCCCCGGCTCTTAATGCATCGTGTTTCCTTCTGAAGCATCAGTGAGTGTTTGAACCTTCTGTAATAGTTGCATATGAGTCCCTCAGTTGTCCTCAATATCAAAAGATAAATCTCAAAATCATACAGTCATTGTTGGTAAGGATTCAAATACACAAAAATGCCAAAAAAACAAAAAAAGAAAAGTGGGACCTGAAGGATTTTTCTGAAGAACAGCGAGCAGTTTAACTGTTCAGGACAAACACGGGACTATGAACTATCACTAAAAAAAACAAAAAACAAAAAAAAAAACACAGCTGCGGATCATTCAGGTAACAACACAGTATTAACAGTCAAGCATATGTAAACTTTTGAAAAATTATTTATTTTCTCTTGTGGACTTTTATGTGACATGTCTTATTCAGGTAAGTACTAAATTTTAAAAATGCATTTTGTATGATCCCTCTTATTTTGGTAAAATAATTACCATTTTGCAGATTCTGGCAGGTGTATGTAAACTTTTGACCTCAACTGTAGTTTTGTGATATTCACTGATTTGGAGAGAAGTGAGGTAGTTCTGAAAAGGATACCCAATTTAAAGTCTGGTTAAACTACATCAGAGCTACTTCTTCAGAAATGCAGTTGTCTACACTTAGCTATAATTTGGTATAATTGTTGTGAAGGGGAAAAAAAAGAATAGCTACTACAAAAGCCACAAAAAATGTAATGCAGACACCTGTACAGAAACTCAAAGAATCATATGAATGATTCATATGGGAGCATGAGTCTGCAACAACAACAACAACAAAAAACAGCATTTTGTCATGTTTCATCACTAAAGTAGCTTGCTTCTGGAAAGCTACACTTAAAAATACAAATAGGTTTAGTTAGTAACTTTCCAAACACCGCCTAGCAGAGATGAAGCACTCAAAGTAATGTTGATGAAATGTGTGTTTCCCTATAGCAAAAAAGCTTTCGGGAAATGGAGATCTCTGCGTCCCAATATTAACATCTGCATTTTAAACTCCTACGCTCAATTCTCCCTTGCTGAAAACACGATCAATACAGTTCCAGTAGACAACAACCTTGCAATGACATTAAGTCACATCTTCCTCACTTACGTTTGCCATTATATTCTTAAAAAGCTCTTTCAGCAGAGAGACATCTGAAAGGCAGAGGGATTTTGCCAGTGACCTCAGGGGAGAAAAAACATACAGAGATGTGTTTTTTCTGTTCTACAGATTCTTTGAGAGGCTGCAGGTGCAGAATGTGCAGTGAGGGAGGTTAGTTTGTAGATAAGCGAACGACAAGGTCGAGTTTCAAAGCTAACAAGAAATGAAGACCTTTCTGTTCCTTGCTGCATAGCCGTAACTTTGCTACAAAAAAGAAACATTGAGCATGTTACAAAAGGCACACATGGAGCAAAAACCTTGGCTTTTTGCAATCAAGGAAACAGATTAGAGCATAAAAGTGCTTGTTTTTGTGAGTGCAACTCAATCCAAAAGTATAATTATTTAAGACACGTTTACACAGGACATATTCTTGCATTCAATAACAGTTAGATGGAAAAAGCTGAACTACTTTGAACTAATTTTACCTTGTAGCAAGATGCAATGCAACGCCAAGATGTAAGAACACATCCTGTGTGAACATCATCTTATAGATATTAGTTACAAGAAACCTGCCTGCCAAAATAAGAAAGTACGCCGCGTGACCTTTCACCCCAGGCGTTTAAATCAGTGCTATTAAGGCAGTAGCAAACTCATGCGAACATGCACAGCTTGACTTATTTGCTTAAAAGGTCAGATTCTCTCTGACCTTTTGTAAGGCCAAATGTCATACCCAGATAAAACTGTCCTCTCTTGCCTGGATGGAAAAACAGTATATTTAGGAAAAAATGTTGGAAATAACTGTATTATTTGTTTATCTCCTGTATCTTCCAAGTGAAATGAACATATTTTTAATATCAAAATGTAAGACGCTTCCATTTTTTTGAAAGAAATTAATACTTATTCAGAAACTGATTAAAAACAGTAGTAAAAACATATAATATTATAAAAACAGTTAATTAAAATAAATTCTGTTCCTTCTTTTCATCAAAGAATCCTTTCAAAAAACATTAAAAAATCTTACCAACCCCTAAATTTTGAATGGTAGTGTACACGCACTTTAAATCTGACTCATACAACTAAAATGGAAACTGAGAGCTCCAACAGAAGAGCACTCATTAATTAATAATCATTACATGTAATTAGGAAGATCTGAGCGATTTTATGCAGGGCAAAAGGTATTTTTAGACGTACATATATGGGATAATGTATAGTCAGCCAGTTATTGCAGCAAAATAAGCACTGACAAGGTGATTGGGACCCTGATGTAAAACAACAAGGGTTTATTTTGCATGAGTGACTGACAGACTGTATATTATTCCACTTAAAACACAGCTACTTAAGCAAATAAATACATAACTAGACATGAAATATTCATTTGAGATTCAATTATTTTATATATGGAAGAAGACAGAGGCTGCAGAGTGATACAAGTGAAACTAGCACTTGTTTAAAGTTATATTAAATATAATTATGTAAGGGAATTATACAGTTTAGCACCATTATATAATAATAGTAGACCACAGAATGGCTTGTGTAATTAAGGTTGATATTTGAGAAACATGGTTGTAACTGAACTCTTACGTCAATGGCTGTTTTGATTTGCATAACTAGTCTTCCTATTCATGTTACAATAAATCAGAGCAGTTTTGAAGACATACACAGACACTGCACAACATTTACTAATAAGTGAACTTACGTGGCTGCATCTCTCAGATCGACGACACTTCTGATTTTACCGTGCCCATCTTTGAAGCTTGTTTGGTTGGCAACAGTTAATGTCCCGTTTCTGGTGATGAAATCGGGAAAGCACCTCTGGAGAACTGATGGAACAACAAAGAATAAAGCAAAAATCCCACTTAAAAAATTAAGTATTTATAAGTAGTTGAGAACATGCTTCATGCTTGTTTATCTTCAAGGCCTGAATTCCTGAGAGGTGATAAGCAGCAGCTATCCAAGGGTTTCGCATCTTTCTGTGCCTCCTCTGCTGATATGGTAAGGATGCAGTGACCTTCTCAGCCTTGGAAGAGACATTTTCTCACTTTCTATCTCTTACATTATTCACAGTGTTTACATTCAAGCAGATGTGACGGCTTCAAAGAGATCCAATGTCCTGAAATGAAACTCATGATCTCCTGCTCTACAGATTTCTATTCATATTCACATGAATTCATGTAAGCTTTCATTAGTTTCTTTGTTTGAACTACACATAAAAATTCTACCATAAATTAAATAAACTTACCTATACTGTTGAGGTTAAAAGTTTACATACACCTTGCAGAATCTGCAAAATGTTAATTATTTTACCAAAAAAAAAGAGGGATCACACAAAATGCAAATGTTATTTTTTATTTATTACTGATGTTTTAATATGGTGTTGTTACCGGAATGATCTACAGCTGTGTGTTTTTTGTTTGTTTGTTTAGTGATAGTTGTTCATGAGTCCCTTGCTTGTCCGGAACAGTTAAACTGCTCAATGTTCTTCAGAAAAATCCTTCAGATCCCACAAATTCTGTTTTTTCAGATTTATGTGTATTTAAACCCTTTTCAACAATGACTGTATTATTTTGAGATCCATCTTTTCACACTGAGGACAACTGAGGGATATGCAACTATTACAAAAGGTTCAAACACTCACTAATGAGCCAGAAGGAAAAACCATGCATTAAGAGGCAGGGGTGTAAACTTTTGAACAGAATGAAGATGTGTACATTTTTCTTATTTTGCCTAAATATCATATTTTTTCATTTAGTACTGCCCTTCAGAAGCTACAGAAGATATTTACATGTTTCCCAGAAGACAAATTAAGCTTAATTTACCCTGACCTTTAAATTCAGAAAGTTTCCACCCCCCGACTCTTAATACATCGTTTTTTTTCCTTCTGGAGCATCCATGAGCGTTTGAACCTTCTGTAATAGTTGCATATGGGTCCCTCAGTTGACCTCAGTGTGAAAAGATGGATCTCAAAATCATACAGTCATTGTTGGAAAGGCTCAAATTCACAAAAATGCTGAAAAACCAAAGAATTTGTGGGACCTGAAAGAATTTTCTGAAGAACAGTGGGAAGTTTAATTGTTCAAGACAAACAAGGGACTCATGAACAACTGTCACTAAACAAAAAAACAGCTGTGGATCATTCAGGTAACAATATAGTATTAAGAATTAACCGCATGTAAACTTTAAACAGGGTCATTTTTATAAATTCAACTATTTTCTCTTGTGGACTATATGTAAACATCTTTTATGACGTGAAATATCTTTTTCAGGTCAGTACTAAATAAAAAAAAATAACATGCATTTTGTATGATCCCTCTTTCTTTGGTAAAATAATGAACATTTTGCAGATTCTGCAAGGTGTATGTAAACCTTTGACCTCAGCTGTATGTTCTGGCACTAGCTCACTCCTCAAACTTCGGAGATTCTCATTGAATTGTGGATATGTTTTAAAGTATTTAACTAAAATTTGGCACCAAGACAGGCAATCACAGTGAAAAATACCAGCACAGAAAACATTGTTTCGACTATATAATTATCTGAAAAAACTTACATGGCCTGCTTGGCACAATCATTGAGGGACAATCTTCATCCCGAAGCACCTGAGAAACCGACTGCCAAACAAGAAAGAAAAAGGGGTCATTTTAGGGGGTGGAAGATATTTCCAAAAAAAAAAAAAAAAAAATCTCATATTACTCTCTACAGTATCTCTCCAGCATGTCAGGCCTGGCTCAAACACTATCACCATGTGCGCCTCTAAATGTGCATGTGTGAAAATCCTGTGACTCAGCAGAATCAGACCATTGACAGTTTGCGTTGGTACATTTATGCACTGACACACAAAGAAACGTAGGCACCTTCCGGAGCGTTCAAGTGTGACGAACTGCTAAGATCATCGTCATCAAAAGTGTTGATGTATCTGACCATAACAGGCATACATTCCTCACTATAAATTTTCCAGTAATTTGTGATTGCTAGATAAGAATTATTCAATCAATTATTACTACACTAACAGTCAAAAGTTTTTAAACAGTAAGATTTTTAATGTTTTTAAAGAAGTCTCCCTTGCTCACCAAACCTGCAAAATACTGCAAAAGCAGTACTACTGTGTAATGTTTTTACTATTTAAAATAACTGCTTTATATTTGAATATATTTTAAAATGTAATTTATTCCTGTGATCAAAACTAAATTTTAAGCATCATTACTCCAGTCTTCAGTGTCACATGATTCTTCCGAAATTATTCTGATTTGAATCATATGCTGATTTGCTGTCCAAACATTATTATTATTATTATTATTATCAATAATTAAAATAGTTGAGTAAAAATTTTCATGATTCTTTGATAAATAGAAAGATCCAAAGATCAGCATTTATCTAACACAAAAAGCTTTTGTAACATTATACACTATATCATTCAAAAGCTTGGAGTCAGTATTTTTTTGGGGGGAAAGAAACTATAGAAATTAATACTTTTATTTAGCAAGGATGCCTTAAATTGATCAAACGTGATGATAAAGACATTTATAATGTTACAAAAGATTTCTTTTTCAAATAAACGCTGTTCTTCTGAACTTTCTATTCATCAAAGAAACCTGAAAATCTAGCTGTTTTCAACACAATAATAATAATAGTAATAAATGTTTTTGAGCAGTAAATCAGAATATTATAATGTTTTCTGAAGGATCATGTGACACTGGAGTAATTCAGCTTTGAAATCACAGGAATTAATTACATTTTAAAATATATTCAAACAGAAAACAGTTTTAAATAGTGAAAATATTTCAAAATTGAACTGTTTTTGCTGTACGTCTGTAGCAGAAGTGACTTCTTTAAAAAAACATTAAAAATCTTACTGTTTGAAAACTTTTGACTGGTAGTGTACATTAATTTATATTTAATTCATTTTAAAAAATCAATTAAATTCAAAACTATCAAATCTGCTAACAAATTATTTAGACTGATCAATAAGTCAGCTAGATAGAAATTCCCATGAATTTTAAGATTTTCTTCATTTCCATGACTTTTCCAGGCCTTGAAAACAAAATCTTAATTTCACGACACCTTCAGTATGCATATTTTTACACATTTTCTCATCACTGAATTTGAACAAATTTTGGTTCTTGCGGACACTCTCCTGTCTCCACATGGTACCTTATCAGGATTGTTGAAGCCCGGCTTGCAGAATTGCTTGTAGTATTCCCAGTAGCTCTTATTGCGTCTATAGTTGTATTGCATGTCGATGTAAGTGGCGAATCTATCTGGGCACTTGGATACACACAGCTGGGGTGAACAAGAGAGAAAGAGAGGGATCAGTTACAAAACAAGCCAGTGCTAAATACAGAGCGATCCAGCAGAGCGAATGACAGATGGTTTGCAATTAATGCCTGTATTACCTGAGTTGTAGGGCACTGGAGGTTAATGAGGACTGTAGGATTGGCACATTGCAAAATATTGAAGTAAAATAATATGGCTTTATTTCTGTGAGGGAGAAACAAAAGGTGTTTCAATCCATCTTTGAAACTTAAAAATCTAATAAAAGTATAAAGGCGTCCATACATTAATTTCTACTCACGCATTAGGAGTACCCTGCTGTCCACAGAACTGCCCATAGCTGTCTGTCGGGTAAACCACTTTCCGGGGATCCCCATGCATCCAAGCTTAAAAAACATAACACAAGTCATCTGATTCATGTTTCTCAAATAAGTTTACCACAGTTGAAGCGTCATGCATTTCAAATTTCTGCTGTAATAAAAAACAAAAATTGTATTTTGCACCAGCAACCGCAGTATTTATGGCAACTCTGAAACTACACCCACTGTTCCCACTGAGAAGGAACAGGCAGAAGCAAAGAGGACAAACACGAACAGATGCATGAAAAAACAAACTAAAAATAAAGTGAAACCTCTTTATTTAATTCATAGCATGAGAGGCTCTTTATGTAATTGAATGTGAGTGATTTGAGTCCACAGTGAATCGAACACACAACAGCTCTGTGGAGAAGGATTCTGCCTGATGATTTAATTTTCTCCACTCAAGTCTGCATGGAAAAGTGAATTTGAGCTTCAGGGGTCACAAAAAGTCGCCTCAAGCCTAAAACGGTCACATGAGCTGTCACTGCACTTCAAAGGGCAACAGAAAAGCCAGTTGTATTAATTTAGCCCAGTCAGGATTAAACTAAATGAGATCAGCGTGAGAAAGAAACAGCGTTGTGGGAGAAACAGTGAGCTTTATACTTCACAGACCCAATATGTACAATTTGTACAGTTGGTATAATTATATTTTAAAATAAAATTGATATTATGTAATTTATTCCTGTGATGGCAAAGCATTCTAAAAAAAACCTGTTTTAAAATTAGATTTTGCATTTCAGATTTTCAACACAAACTTTTGGGCGCCGCTATATATATAGCAATCACAGGCGGCGTGTTTCCAAAACAGACAGATCCAACAGTCAGCAAGCTGTGAGTCTCCCAGAAACGACACAAGAGAAGAGCCTGTGACAGTTTTACCCACAGACTCCACATTTAAACCACAAATGATGTAACCGATCAAATGTCAGAGTGAATGAATGGGTTCGTGTGAGTCCTCTTGCTTTTTTGAGAATGGACTAAATGACTGTCTTTATAAAAACAGCCACATACGGTGAGGGGAGTGTAACTGAACATAATGACACTGCATTAGGCTGCTGTTTACGACTGACGCTCTCCCGCCGCTTCTATTTGGCTGCTTAATAGCGCTGGATTCATGAGCCGCATTACGCAACCTTCTCTTCTGAAGCGCACGTTAATGAGTGTAACTCACCCACTGTTCCCAGAACGATGTAACCGAGGATGACGATGACGAAGATCACACAGCAAAGCACGTCTGTGCAGCCCCTGCAGTGGGAATGTGAGAAAAGAGAATGTACGAGAGAGAACGAGAGCGCTGAATGAATAAATCACAATGTATTTACATTCATAACGGCATTTCAGTAACTATATGAATAAGTTAACGGAATTCTATATTCTTAATCAATGAAATGTTGTAAAATAAAACTTCTACAACTACTGTGAAGTCTCAGTCTATAAATAAAGTAACATTATTCACTAACACAGCGTGTTAAACACAGAGCACCTCTACTGTTTTCGTCATTGTTTTTTCCCTGCTGACTGTAACCCCGTCAGACAGACTTGTGACCCATTTTTGGGTGCCAACCTACTAGATAAAAACTAAATAGCAGCTTTGCAGACAGAGAAAACGAGGCTGAGGTCACAGCAAGGCAACAGAAAAGATTAACAGATGTGCTGCATTCACATTCACGTATTATCCATCCTAAACAGTATGCAAGTAATTCAGTAGTGCACAGGGTGGTTGTTAACTAAATACTAAACCTATTAAAAACGGTTTTCATTAAACAAATTTATTAAAACTTAAAATCTAATTTAACTGGCAATGCATCCGAATTTATAATACACTACACATTGTAAATGCCAAGATGTTATACTCCATAAAAAGTACATGAATATGAGGACAAATATACTAAAGTAGTTTTTAAAAAGAACCCGAATGTTACACAACCAGTCAAAAGTTTAGAAAGTAAGATTTTTACTGTTTTTTGAAGATTTTCTTCTGCTCACCAAGTCTGCATTTATTTGATCCAACATACAACAAAAGCAGTAATATTTTTACTATTTAAAATAGCTGCTTTCTATTTGAATATATTTTAAAATGTAATTTATTCCTGTGATCAGATCTACATTTTCAGCATCATTACTCCAGTCTTCAGTGTCACATGATCCTTCAGAAATCATTCTAATACACTGAAATATTTAAAACACTTGAGTACATTTTTTTCAGGACTCTTTGATGAATAGAAAGATCCAAAGATCAGCATTTCTCTGAAAAAAGCTTTTGTAACATTATACACTATATCATTCAAAAGCTTGGAGTCAGTATAATTTTTTAGCAACTTGGATGCTGTAAATTGATCAAAAGTAATCACAAAGACATTTATGAGGTTACAAAATATTCATATTTCAGATAAATGCTGTTCTTCTGGACTTTCTATTCATCATAGAAACCTGAAAAAAAATCATACTCAGCTGTTTTCAACATAATAATAATAAATATTTTTTGAGCAGCAAATCAGAATATTTGAATGATTTCTAAAGGATGATGTGACTGGAGTAACGATGCTAAAAATTCAGCTTTGAAATCACAGGAAAAAAATACATTTTAAAATATATTCAAGTAGAAAACAGTTATTTAAAATAGTAAATATATTTCAAAATGTTAGTGTTTTTGCTGTACTTTGGATCAAATAAATGCAGGCTTGGTGAGCAGAAGAGACTTATTTAAAACATTAAAAATTAGGGCTGGCAAACGATTAATCGTGATTAATCGCATACAAAATAACAGTTTGAGTTTGCCTTATATGTGTGTGTACTGTGGGTAATTATTATGTATATATAAATACACAAATTAACGTATATATTTAAGAGAAATATCTTATTTATGTACAAAATATTTTTATTTATATATCATATAAATTCTATAAAAATAAATACATATACTTGTAAATATTTCTTAAGTATATACATGAATGTGCTTGTATTTATATATACATAATAATTACACACAGTACTCACACATATATTAGGCAAACTCAAACTTTAATTTTGTATGCGATTAATCGCGATTAATCGTTTGCCAGCCCTATTAAAAATTTTACTGTCCAAAAACTTCTGACATGTAGTGTAAATTATAGTGAATTTTAAGCTAATGATGCTAACAAGACAATGCATGGAGGTTTGCATGGATAGTTCACCAAAAATGAAACTTCTGTCATTAATTACTCACCCTCATGTCATTCCAAACCCGCAAGACCTTCGTTTATCGTCAGAAGACAAATTAAGATATTTTTGATGAGGTTTGAGAGCTTTCTGACCCTGCATAGACAGCAACATGACTGATACGTTCAAAGCCCAGAAAGGTAGTACGGAGATCATACCGTATCAATCACGTTGCTGTCTATGCAGGGTCAGAAAACTCTCGGACTTCATCAAAAATATCTTAATTTGTGTTCCGAGGATCAACGAAGATCTTACGGGTTTGGAATGACATGAGGATGAGTAATTAATGACGCAACTTTATAATGTGTTAACATGTCCTAATACTACACATTCAAAAGTACAAATACATACTAGTAGTGCAGAGTATATGCTTGCTAGTTGGGACGTAGCCATACAGTTCATTAGGACCATAAACTTTAGTCTTGTGTAGTTCTGACTGCACTAATCCAAATCTGACTAATTGGCAGCATACAGCAGCTTTGAGTGGACAGCTAGTGTGGAGGACAGTGGAAATGAGTGACGTGTCTGATGTGTAAACTACAAACCCAAGAGCTACAAACCCACAGTGTCATCTGTAACAGCGTTTCCTGCGCTATATTTAAATTCTGCTCAACACAGACGGGGAGTGGGTGGTGCGTTGGGCCACTTTCACACAAAGGTGTGGATTTGACGTGTTACTGGGAGTCAGTGACATTTAATGCAATACAGCTTGAGTGATATTTTCGGAGATATAGTGTTAACGGACCAGTGGAAAACTGACTAACTAAGAATATAAATCTCTTTCATTATGACCATACAACCCAAAAATGACAAAACACCATAAAAGTATCTCATGTACTATAACACCTAACAAACAGACTGAAATTTCGACTGAACAGCTGCAACCAAATCATTGAGTCAATAAGCAAAAACTGGGAATTGGACCAACTTCTAATTTGTGAACGAGCTGCTCACAGGTTGAGTGAAAATAACCACTTGTAAAGATTGATCTGTTCACAAATCAGACCGATGTAATTCTCAATGATCTGGTCACAGCAGTTCTGCTCACTGAAGAAGATTTTCAGACGTTTCTTACACAAAACTGTTATGATATTAGATGACTTACACAAGTTTTATGGACTTTTTTGGTGCTTTCTGTAGCTATATATATATATGTGTGATCACTATAAACTGCAGTTGTACACAAAATGTCTATGTGAAGAAACTTCATCAAAAAAAATAATGTCTTTCATAAATCATCTCTTGATTTATCAAACCATAAACAACTAAAAAAAAAGCGTTATCTGTTATTACTGAGCCACTATGATAAACAACTGGGTCAGCTGTGTCACGGATTGTACCACAATTCATCCCAGCAAACACAGCACAGCAAAGTACCGCAAAGTACCGCATGCTGTGTTAACCCAAAAGAGCTTAAGCGTTTTATATCAGTCAACCCTAATTAGCAGTAGCCAGGCCTTACAAATACAAACAAAACCCCATTAGAAACACACTGGGTTGCATACTGTGATGGCCACTCTGTATTGAGAGCAACAAAAATACACTGAAACCCACGGCTTGTTGTCCAATAATAGTAGAATTACCTCACAATCTGCTGAATCCTGTTGAGTTTGAATGTTAATGATTGCCTTATTAACATTCAAACTCAATAGAAACAGATTGTGAGCAACTCTAGACATGTGAGCAACAGTTATTGATTTCCCCGCTCCTGTGGGGTGAAAGCCGTGCTGTCCGCTATCACTGCCGAGCTAACCATTGATCCACCAGCAGCTCTGGATCAGAGCGAGAAACAGGCCAGCAGAGCGACAGGTCCATGAATGAAGTCAATATTTTTATCAATAACAGACACATGCAAATCAGGACAAATCAAAAGACAAGGCTTTGAGGGTGTGCATGTGTGTTTTTGACCTAACTAAAGTTTTGAGGGCATTATCGCTACTCAGTATTCACAGAAGTTAGCTAAATATGCAAAACCTAAAATGCTGTCTTTAATTACTGAGAAATCTGAGAGCTTTCTGACCCTCCATAGACAGCAATGCAACTACCACATTCATACACATGAACAAAGGTCTTAACGGGGTTTGAAATGATCTGAGGGTGAATAATTTATGACAGAATTTTCATTTTTGGGTTACTATCACCTTAAAAGTATAAATGAATCATAAAAGACTTAATAATGGCTTTATTCAGTTCAAAGAAAGTAACAAAAACTGTATTTTAGGGTTAAGTTTAATTTCAGTGATGCATGTTTTGTTACATTTGGAGTTCATTTTCTACTCAAAATGACACATTCATCATCAAAAAAAAAAACCGCATCGTCATTGTGTATTGTGTACCAAGTATTGAAGATATTGTTCGAATGAATGCTGCATTACTGATTATGTAGATTTGGTGTCTACATGATATCTATTGCATAATTTACTTAGACGTTTCTGCATAGTTTAACTAGGTGCTATATTAAGTAAAATCAAAGTACTTTGACTAAGTAAAAATTACTCACATTTTTAGTGGCCAAGCTAAAGTTACTTATTTTCTTTGTTAAATTTACGTAACTTAGGTAAGCAAATTTTACTTAATTCTGTAAGTGACATCATTTATAATTATGTAATAATTACTTAATTTCTTTCTGAATGTTAAGTTCAATCGTAAGTAGATTGTACAAAGCAGTAGCTTTATTGTGTATTTTTTTCAATAAATCACACAAGTTATTTTTTTCAGTGTATGTTTCAATTATATATATTAGTAGTTAGAATTGGCTTCATATAAAACAGTAGAAAGTTAACTTTAAAATATGCATGCATTTACATAATGTATAAAAAATGTTAGTAGTTGATCTTATTTTGTGTATATATATATATATATATATATAATATATTTATTTATAAATAATTAAATTAAATAACACCCAAATCCACTGTAAATCTTATAAAAAAATATATGTTTTTGAGTTTGTGTAAAATAACAGTAAAAAAATTAAAAATATTATGCATGTGCATATGATATGACATGCAACTCACATAAGATCCAAAAAGCATCAAAAGGAGTAGGACTGTCAAACGATTAATCGCGATTAATCACATAGAAAATTAAAGTTTGAGTTTGCCTAATAAATGTGTCTGTACAATGTGTAATTATTATGCACATATAAATACACATAATGTATATATTTCAGCGAAATATGCTATTTATGTGCACATTTTTTTATTTAAAATTATCTAAAAATAATAATAAATACATAAAATTGTTTGTAAATATTTCTTAAATATATACATGAATGTGTTCGTATTTATATATACATAATAATTACACACAGTACTCATACATATATTAGGCAAACTCAAACTTTTATTTTCTATGCGATTAATCGCGATTAATCGTTTGACAGCCCTAAAAAGGAGTTAAGATTTACTCTACCTATTGTGAACAGGTCCTCTGAATGTGGGGTCAAATTTGTGCGGCTCCCCTGTAAAGCAAGAACAAAGTGTCAAAATCACATTTAAATCGTCAAAAATACAATTGCAAAACTTCAAAACAAGAGAAACAAAAGAACTGAATCTATTCTGGTTATGAGCGATTCTATAACCAGGGCAAAGAGCAAACAAACTATATATTTTTTGAGAACAAGCCCACAAAGAAACAACGCAAAACAGTGTCACCGTCCTGTTCATGTAAACAAAGAACCCAACCAAGTAGATCTGAACAGCCCCTCAATGCCTTAGGAGCGCATCTGAGCCATAACAAAGCACAGGCGAACAAAAGAATGTACCTGCCACAGTACTAAACACGTTGGATAATTTTGACATAAACCTCACAGAGTGACATTTCCCCTCATCAAAGTATTTGCAATAAGTTCATACCCAATTCAGCTTTGTAGTATCCTCCTTTTGGTCCGGTCATGTTCACTGCTCTCTGAACGAAGACACTGTGTGTTTATATAATGTTGCCGTGCGTGTGTCACTTCCTATGAGGGCTGAGGCGGTATCTTCTCGCCTTTCTCCGATCGGTTAATCATTACACACAAAGCCGTGTTTGCGAGAGGAGGTGGAGGAGAAATCAGGCTGGTGGGCGTTTGCGTCGCTTCCATCTGCCTCACTCTCTCTCTCACTATCCACTCTCTACTCCTCCTTCACTCATTCCTTATCCTCTTTCTCTCTCGCTCACTCGCTCACAAAGGAACAGCACTGGTGTCTCGCGGCTCAGATTGGTAGCATCCACTGACACACCAAACACAATGAGACAACAGCACGGCAGCCACCTGCTCAAAGCTTTGCGCGGACGCACACACAGACTCAGAAAGTGCTGTTTGTACGTCGCCAAACATGCCATCACTTCTCGTCTTAGTGGAATTAACATCCTGATGTGTTACTAACATAATTAATAGATCAAATCCTTCAATTAAAATGGATATACTGACTGTCTGGGGCAAATTTTGACAGAACTAACACGTAGGTCTGCTAGGATCTGCGCCAGCGTAACTGAACAAGCTGAGCGGACAGACGTCAGCCGTCACATATGATGATGCACGACTAGGTGGCCCAAGTTGGAATCAGGCAGCGATGCCATCCTGGAAGAAAAAAAGCAGTCTTAGCTGGTTTAAACTGGTTTTTAGATGCTGAAAAGTCACCAAAAACCATAAAAAACCAACCAAAAGACAATTCTGCCTAGGCTGGGAGAACCAGCTAAGACCAACAAACCATCTTAGACTGGTTTAAGCAGTTTTTGATGTTAAATTGCAGCTTTATGAAAATATCATGAAGGCCATGTTTATGGCATCAGTAGATAAAAAACATTTCAGAGGAGCTTCTGATTCTGGTTCAGTTGTGGCAATTTAGGTGCCAAAAAAACAGCTCAGCAACCACATCTCTGAGAAAGCACAGAAGATCCTTCACATTCAACACAACAACCACCAATTGCAAAACATTCTGGACCTTTTGACCTTGGCAAAGGAAAACAAAGGAGGACTACACACACTAGATTCTGGATGAGCTCCAATAAGCAGTAGTCAGCACTGCTCCTCCGTCTCTATTATCATGAGGGCTGAACTACATCCTGAGCTGTGAACAATGTGAATTTAAGGAATGTCCTTTCGTTTCAAACTACTCTGAAGAAAAAGTTGTGTAAAAACTTTTTACTTAGAAACTGCTAGTAAATCTCACAAATAATTCATCATCAAGTAACACACTGATTCAGCAAGTAAGACTGAAACAGTGTTCTCTTGTAAAATGTATTCTAATAATATTTGATTTATCTAACTACAAGGATAAAGAATAAATACAATAGCATGTAAGCAGGCCAAGCTATCTAAGATAAGTAAAATACCACAGAAATTAAATTTAATGTAAAAACAAAATACAGCATTGTTTTTGGATGAATGAAATATTCTGTATACCAATTTGCATTAAAGCTAAACTAAAGTGATTCCAAATTTGTGAGTGATTTTCTTTGTTTTTTGTTGTTTGAATAACATTAAATAACATTAGGCTGCTGTCACTTTAAGATCTAATGCACAGGTCCAATTTACTGACATGCGTCTGATTTTATACCACCTGTCAACCTTAGTCATAACCAACAGTGTTTATGTGAAAACTAGCTATTTGATATGACTGTGTGAAACTCACAGTTTTAGAAATCCATTTTTATTTTTTCCCAAATTCCATTTGTTTTCCATTTTAACTCTCTGAACTTTGTTATTTGTCCCTTTTAATTTTTCTAGACTCTGTTTTAATGGTTAAATTCAATTTTTTTTAATCAAAAAGCAAAATTTACCAACAATTTATTAAAAGTCGAACAAAAATGACATTTTAAGGCCCCATGAAATATGTTTTCCCCCTCAAATTTATTTTTTGTTTTTACCAAATTCTGTGATTTCCATAATTTTATGGATTTCGTTTTAATGGTTTCATTGCATTTCGATAATCAAAAGCATCTGTGTTTTTATAGCATTTGTGTTTCTATATTTTTTTCCCCAAAATACTGTGT
>JAHKKF010519210.1:0-16175 GCA_019740295.1 Labeo calbasu | reverse complement strand
CCTCACAACTGCAGACCACGTGTAACCACACCAGCCCAGGACCTCCACATCCAGCATCTTCACCTCCAAGATCGTCTGAGACCAGCCACCCGGACAGCGGCTGCAACAATCGATTTGCATAACCAAAGAATTTCTGCACAAACTGTCAGAAACCATCTCAGGGAAGCTCATCTGCATGCTCGTCGTCCTCATTGGGGTCTCGACCTGACTGCACTTCGTTGCCGTAACCAACTTCGAATGCTCACATTCGAAGGCGTCTGGCACTTTGGAGAGGTGTTCTCTTCACGGATGAATCCCGGTTTTCACTGTACAGGGCAGATGGCAGACAGCGTGTATGGCGCTGTGTGGGTGAGCGGTCTGCTAATGTCAACGTTGTGGATCGAGTGGCCCATGGTGGCGGTGGGGTTATGGTACGGGCAGGCGTATGTTATGGACAACGAACACAGATGCATTTCATCTATGGCATTTTGAATGCACAGAGATACCGTGATGAGATCCTGAGGCGCATTGTTGTGCCATTCATCCACGACCATCACCCTCAGCATGATAATGCACGGACCCAAGTTGCAAGGATCTGTACGCAATTCCTGGAAGCTGAAAACATCCCAGTTCTTGCATGGCCAGCATACTTAATGGACATGTCACACATTGAGCATGTTTGGGATGGATCGGCGTGTACGACAGCGTGTTCCAGTTCCTGCCAATATCCAGCAACTTCACACACCCGTGATTGAAGAGGAGTGGACCAACATTCCACAGGCCACAATCAACAACCTAATCAACTCTATGCGAAGGAGATGTGTTGCTTACTGGTTTTCGATTTATAATTTTGGTCAGTGTACAAAATTAAACAATCTCTAAAATGCTCTGAGAGTCATTTCATGAGCATTTTACCACTTCTTTCTAGAAAAGCTATTGTCGTATACAAACAGAAACGCACAGGTCTTCACGGCAATCCGTCAAAATAAAAGTTCAGTTTAACTTGAAGAAACTGTGACAGAAATGTACTACTTAATGTAACGATAATAGTACTACTAATAATAACTACTAATTATTATTTTTTAAAAAAATGATGTTTAAGGAATATTTACCAGAAGAATTATTCAAAAATGAAATAAAATAATAATACATTTTTTTTTAATAAAATCAATTAATTAAAGATGCTTTTGATTATTAAAATTTAATAAACACATTAAAATGGAATCCAGGAAATTAAAAAAATAACACTAAATGTTATTTATATACGTTAAGTTGTTAAACTTAACTAATAATAATAATAATAATAAAAATAAATAAATAATAATAAATAAGTTAATAAACTGCTGTTAAATTATGTAAGTTTCATGACTTATTAGACATGCTTTTTGATTAATAATTATTTAACCAATAAAAAAAAAAGAAAAAGAAAAAAAAAAGAAACAATTTACGAAAAAAAAAGAAAAAAAGAAGAAGAAATAGGGCCCTATTTCAGTGAGTAATCAGTTTGGTGAAATTTTAAGTAAATCTATGTGTCTGTGACCAATATTTACAGAGCTCTGATAACAAATGATCTGAAAAATTCAAAAATAGTTAAAAGTTAACAAAAAAAAAGGATAAAATATATTGTTTAAACTGTTTGTGCCTTGAGTTATTATTTTGGAATAAACGTAAAATGCTTAAAAACACTAACTGGATGAAATCTTTGAGGACTTTGACATTCATTCGTTTCTGATCTGCAGACACTAACACATAAATCAAATTCTCTTACTGCAGATGTACTTGGATGTCATCAAAGACACCGAGACAGAAGACGGAGTGACAGACAGCGAGACAGACACGTAAACCGTCAGGGACAGATGGACAGGCGAAGTGAAGAGAGTGACAGACAGAGCAGATTGGTCAGGCAGGAAACTCTCTCTCCCTTTAGACTTGTGCTTTGCTGACTCAAGGCAAAAAAACTGTTCAAACTAGTACATGCTCAAATAAAAGGCTTGGAGCTTAAAACTCTTTACTTTCATGTGGCTGCTTCATTACTACGCCTAACAAAAGAGCTGTTCTTAATGTATTACCACACTGGTCATTCAAATGAAACAGTTTCTGCTGTGTTAATTTACTGAGCGATAATTATGTCACTTTATATACGTTAATTAGAGGCATTATTTAACACTACAAGTACTGTAAGAAGGTGAAACTCACATGGGCATTTGTTTACAAAGCAAAATGCAAAGGTACATTAAAATCTGTCACACGTTTAGTCACTATTCTGTTGCTCAGCCCCAATCTGAACATAAAAGAGTGAAACTGCTTGCATATCTCTCAAGGACACCAGCTTTAGCCTTGAGCACTGGGCGGACAGCACAGACATTGACAGTGTAAGTGTGAATATGACTCCTGGATACTGTCTGAAATGTGATTTGCATCTTTACAACCAAAGGCATCATGCAGTGCAGCTTTTTTTTTTTTAAGGTGGCACCAACCACCTAAAGTGTAGACCTGGATCAGTTCATTCCCTAGGCAAAACAACACATGACCAAAAATGACTTTATCTAACAAAGCTATCACATAAATACACTAATTAATAGACTGTTATGTAAAATAAATTGAAACTTATGTCAAGCTAAGTCAAGTCACATTTATATAGCGCTTCACACAGTCCAGATTGTTTTAAAGCAGCTTTACATTAATAAACAGGAAAATAATACTGTTAATGCATAAACTTCGGCTATAAAGCAGACAATAGTGTTATTATTCAGCTCAATTTAGCTCAACGTTGTTTCATTTCTGTTTAGCAACTGTGTCATTGTTGCAAAATTCATCAATTATGAAATGAGTTCACATTATTTTACGTAACACAACAGCATTATGCAATCTTTTATTTAATATTTTTGTTTCAAACAAGCAGTCCTGGCTCATTTTGTTCCTGAGATAAAACAAGACTAAAAAACATGATGGTTCAGTAATGTGGAAGATGTACTGGCATTACATTAAATCTTGATATAAATTATTTTCCTTTGCTCTTTTACCCTCATGTTGTTCTAGTCCTGTGTGACTTTCTCTCTGACAAAACTAATTCTGAGACTAAGACCGGTCATTCTTTCCATGCAATTACAATGAATGGGGACTGAAGCTTTCAAGCTTCAAAAATGAAGCTTGGTGATTTCACAAAATCACTGAGAGGTTCAAAAAACTGGTCTATATCCTTGCACTACTTTTCAAGTGTTTTGAAGCCATACAATAGAGAGAAACAGACTGAAATTAAAGTCAAATCATAAAGCAAAAGATCTGGTTTAAGTGCAGCTCAATTAGACTGGCATGAATGAATGATTTCTGCAAATGCATTTTAGAGAAAACTTTTTACCTGCACTCAAAGACACACACTGTATTTTTTAAAATCGGCCTGAATCAAAACCAGGCAAGACGCTTTGTGTAAGTCTTTCATACAGGACCACTGATGCTGTCCATTAGCTGAACCTATACAACTTCCCAGTCATTTTCAAAGGCACTGGAAAAAGAGATGACACCCATTATGAACCATTCATCCCTTAGCGTGGCATTTCAGTAGAATCGGTCATTGTTAATGTCCCAGGCGCACAGTAGAAAGCTCATTCTGATCTCTATGGCAGACTATGGCATGTGCCACTGAGAGCTGCTTTGTACCAGAGGCAGTGGATATGAAAGAGAATCTTCTGTGTCAAACTCTTAAGAGATAAAGAGAGACTATCTGGTCCCACATGAATGCACTGACTGTCCTCTCTATTAGCTACATAATTCCAGGCATCTTTAATGTACCTCTTGCAGCAAGCTCTGAAGCAGCAGTATAATTTCCTTTCGGTCCTTAAGGGTGGATCGTCCTGTTGAGGAACCGTTAACAAGATCCTTCCACATCCAGAGGGAGGCTTTGTAAAATTTACATCCGCATCGGGCCGGGAACCCAGCGTAATTCAGCTTCTCTGCTTTTTGCCGAGAGCTTGAAAGATGAATTTTCCCAATCTTTTAAACCAGAACTTTCTTTTGATGGCAAAATATGCTGCCTATAATTCAAGTACAATTAGTTTATCAGAAGACAGGGAAATAAGAACATCATAAATGGAGGTAAAATGGGGTTAAAGATATTCCTCATGTTTTGAAACTCTATAAAGAGAATTTTGAAGACTAGTACTATCCAGCTACGGCAAATGAGAATTATGACTTAAATTTCAGTCAGTTGCTCACACAAAGCTATCGTATTGCTTTAGAAGTCTTGGAAAATAATGTACAAGTCATATGGACTACTTTTATGATACACAGTAAAAACAACAGTCATGGTCAAGAAAGAAAGAAAGAGAAAAAATGAGGTGGATTGGTTGTATTTGGGTTTAATTGTTGCTTTTTTATTATAACAAATAATAATAGGCTTCCATGCTGCGTAATATTTTTTTTAGAAAATCTATGAAAATGTAATAAAATCATGTTTTTTAAAAAAAAAAAAAAAAACCCTCACAAATTAAACAACAGGAGTTGTAACAAAATCCAAATACACATAACTGATTTAAAAAACTATAAGAAACAAATATTTAAATTAAATGCCATCAAATCTCAAATGTGACACAAAATTCTGGGAATGTCAATTTATGTTTTTTACTGTAAATTATGACTGGCAGATAACTGGTTATTTTTTTTCACTTCCACAAACTATACATTTAACGTTTTACGGTAAAATTACATTAAATGTAAGGAATAATCTATTACAGTTTTTCCTCATATAAGGGTACCAAATCAAACCAACCATTAACTACAGTTTTTACTGTAACATTTCAGTCAAATTACAATCTTTTTTGCAGTGTACATTCATGGTGTGTGTGTGTGTGTTTTTTTCTTTTTTTGCGTGGCCTTTTATACATATAGTTGAGGACAAAAGTTTACGTAAACCTTCCAGAATCTGCAAAATGTTAATTATTTTACCAAAATAAGAGGGATCATACAAAATGCATGTTATTTTTAATTTAGCACTGACCTAAATAAGATATTTCTCATAAAAGACGTTTACATATAGTCCACAAGAAAAAATAATAGTTGAATTTATAAAAATCACCCTGTTTAAAAGTTTACATATGCTTGATACTTCATACTGTGTTGTTAACTGCATGATCCACAGCTTCTTTTTGTTTAGTAATAGTTGTTCACGAGTCCCTTGAAAAACCCTTCAGGTCCATCAAATTATTATTTTTTTTTTGCATTTGAATCCTTTCCATCAATGACTGTATGATTTTAAGATCCATTTTTTTTTTCAAATTGAGGACAACTGAGAGACTCATATTCAACTATTACACTCATTGATGCTTCAGAAAAAAACAAGATGCATTTGGAGTTGGGGGTGAAAACTTGTTGAATTTGAAGAGAAGGGTAAATTTAACGTATTTTGTCCTCTGGGAAACATTCAAGTATCTTCCATAGCATCTGAAGGGCAGTACTAAACAAAAAAAAATATCATATATAGGCAAAATAAGAAACATGTACACATCTTCATTCTGTTCAAAAGTTTTCACCCCCCGGCTCTTAATGAGTCGTGTTTCCTTCTGGAGCATCAGTGACCATTTGAACCTTCTGTAATAGTTGCATACGAGTTCCTCATTTGTCCTTAGTGTGATGAGATGGATCTCAGAATCATACAGTTACTGCTAAAATGGGTTCAAATACACAAAAACGCTGAAAAACTAAAGAATTTGTGGGACCTGTAGAATTTTTCTGAAGAACAGCAGGCAGTTTAACTGTTTAGGACAAACAAGGGACTCATAAACAACTATCATTAAACAAAAAAAGCTGTGGATCATTCAGGAAACAACACAGTTTTAAGTATCAAGCATATTTACACTTTTAAATGGGGTGATTTTTATAAATTCAACTAATATTTTCTCTTGTGGACTAAATATAAACATCTTTTATGTTAAATATCTTATTCAGGTCAGTACTAAATAAAATATGCAAAACTATATAACTAAATAACATGCATTATGTATGATCCCTCTTATTTTAGTAAAATAATTAACAATTTTGCAAATTCTGCAAGGTGTATGTAAGCTTTTGACCTCAACTGTATATGGTTAGGCTACATTAAACTAAAAAAAAGCTATTTAAAGGATAACAAACTATTTAAAGCAACAACTATTTCAGAGAATAAAAAAGCAAATGATTGAGTCAGTAGAAGATGAGTAAATGATGACAGAATGTTTATTTTTGAGTGAACTATCCCTTTAAGAGAAAAGGAGATCATATTGGCGCAGTGTTGCAGAGAGATCCTAATCTCTTTAATTTATTCTAGAGAGTCTGCATCTCTCACTTTCATGTACCTTCTCTCTCAGCAGCAGTTCTGGATTGCATTTGAAATGCTAAATCAGACAGAACAGCTGACCCAAACACAGATCGGAACAAGCTCCGCCCCGATTCAAAAGCCCCACTCCTCCAGACATTTGACACCTCACAGTTCCACTTCAAATGAACTGCAATTACCGACCACTTCCTTTGTGAATCATCTCAGTACAGTACTCCCACTGCCATGATATCAGCCAGACAAGAACACCACCAACAACAAAAACATACCAAAATCTGTTTTAAATTTGGAAAGGAACCAGATGCCAGATTGTCAGATGCTCTGACAAAAAAAACTCAAGCTACCTTGAAACAACCATATGCTTGCACATCATATCCGACAGCTTTCTTCCTAGATTTGGGTATGTCTCCACAGACTATTTCCCAATTCTAGCCGAGAATAGTTGTGATTGACAGGTGGCTCGTGGGAACTTAACAATACATGAGGCAAAGGCCAAAGAGCTCGACCCTGCCCGAGCGAGACAGAGAAACAGCTGCTCCCTGCACTATTTACGTGACAAAGAAAACTCCGTTCTTTGACACTCCAACAGCACTGCCATGGTGAGCCATCTAGGCTGGAAAAATAGAGATTCAGACGCACTATATCACATGATAATAATTACAACTCTATTTGTGTTATAATGCTGAATGGCTGTGGGTACGTAGGCGTACCAGATGCATCCCTTTGGCATGGTTACGTGATATAATTAGACAGATTGCCTCTGAAAAAAATATTTAGTGTAGTCGTGTTAAATGGCTAGAGGGCTCTGTGAGTGCTCTGCTCCAGCTCATGGGGGATTGTGAACGATTGGTTTCCAGAACAATGTAAAAGGTCTCTGATGACTACCAAGGAATGTGAAGCAGACTGACTGCATTCCCAATGTTCTAAAAAGTTCTCAACATTCTGTTCCAGACTGACTACATTTTATATCTGGTCTACATTTAATTGACTTTTCATAATCTGTATAGTACAGTGGTTCTGGACTGCTTGACACCTATTGAACTGCAAGCATTAAAGGGATAGTTCACCCCAAAATGAAAATTACCCCATGATTTACTCACCCTCAAGTCATCCTAGCTGTATATCACCTTCTTCTTTCAGACAAATACGATCAGAGTTATATTAAAAAAAATGTCCTGGGTCTTCCAAGATTTATAATGGTAGTGAATGGCTGTTAAGATTTTGAAGTCCAATAAAGCGAAGTGAGGTGATGCATTTGTGTAAGAAAAATGTCCATATTTATAAATACGTAAACTGTCGTACATGTGTTCACAAGAGAAGTGATGAAAGTGGAAGCACAGTGGAGAGTTTTCATGAATTAGAAGTACAAAACGAGGATTTGTAAAGAATTTTTTTTTTTGAGGTTTCGATATAAACCAATAAGAGACTGGTTTCATTTGCTGTAAACAAAACTTGGTTCTTGCGAGACTAGCATATTCTCACCAGAGTTTACGCTATGCATACGTCCCACGTCATCCGATGCCACTCTCTCATGAACACGTGAACGACAGTTAGCGGAAGCTAGAGATTACAGTTTATAAAGTTTTAAATATGGATATTTTTCTTACACAAATGCTTTGATTAGCTTCAGAAGGCCTGTACTAATCCCCCGGAGCTGTGTGGAGTACTTTTTATGATGGATGGATGCACTTTATTGGACTTCAAAATCTCAACGCCCATTCACTTCCATTATAAATCTTAGAAGAGCCAGAACATTTATTAATATAACTCTGATTGTATTTTTCGGAAAGAAGGAAGCCATATACATCTAGGATGGCTTGAGGGAGAGTAAATCACAGGGTCATTTTTATTTTTGGGTGAACTATCTCTTTAAGTTTGTTTAGTAACTGTTGCCGCTTTGGTCGATCTGCTCACCTTTTTTTCTGTTTTAAAATAACACATTCTTGGATGCAATTTAAACAAATGTAGGTTGCTGGTGGTTTGTTAGAATGATATTTTTACTATTAGAACTATTTTTTTTTCTAGCTGATGAACCATAAAAACATTGACATCGGAGTCTACCTGCCTTCGACATCGAGCATTTAAATCGTTAAATCGATAATTATCGTGATTGCTGTTAAAAGGTTTAATATTTTCTCATTTCATGTGAGAGATGAATCTCTTCATCATATTTCTGAAAGGTGTTACTTATTTGTTTATGTCTATAATCTTATAATTATGCGTACATTCCAAAATTAACAAATAAATATATAAATAAATAAATAACAATGACGAGCGCATCTGTAAAAACTGTTTTAAGTAATAAGTAAACCGTAAATAGCAAACAGTTCTTCTATGGTCTGTCCGCACAGGCTGTTTGTGTACTGTAATAGTACCGTTAAATGAGGCTTAACACGGGACAAAGACACAAAACCCTCTTAATATGAAACAGCTTGCGCGATAAACACCATATATGTTTTCTATTATTTCGATTCTTGCCCTTATTGGCCGCTTTCCAGTTAACTTCTATGACATAACAGTTAAATCCTCTCCGAATTACAAAGACACAGAATCCGCATCTACGCATTGTGTGCACTTCATCCAGTTTTGCAAAAACAAAGTAACTCGAATCAGGATGAAAACATATCAGCAGAACTATTGTTCTGCATTGAGGTCTTTGAAACATGTACTGCGCTAGAAAACAGCCAAACACTTACATGAATCGGGTTGACACCAGCACCGCTGGGTCAGTTCCCTTTGTCAGTGGTCTTACTGCAAAAACTTGATTTTACGCGATTCACAAGCTGCTTACCATAGTATGAAGGGGGGATTGCACTTTTCCTTGCCATTGCACCTCCAACGAGCGGTCCTCGTGTGTCTTTTGTTTATGTGATTGCATATGAAGCTGTGAACGTGAAAAGCGTCTATCGCGTTCGTCCACATACACAACGCGAATCTGTGATTTGCTGGGCTACGCAACACCGCGTCACTGTGTTTACAGCGCCATCAGGAGTGTGAGACACTGCGCACACAGAGGCGGTCCGTTCTATGAGTGACGTGTCGATTCTCCAATCGCTGACTGCCATCAGCTCCTAACAGCCAATCCAACCTCAGGAGGCGGGACTTATCGTAGTACTTGTGGGAAAATAAAAGAAATCTCACAGGCAGGCACAGGAAAAACACTTCAGTGAACACATGAGCACGAAGATAATCAGCGAAAACAATGTTCCGGTGTTTTGAAATTCCCTCATGCTTAGACACAATAGTCTGTGAGTATTTATGTACAGTATGGCCTTGCGGAAACCACAATGAATGGCGACCATTTAACTAAACTATGTAACTGTTAGTAAATGTTTATATGTTAGTAAAGAAGTACAAAATACATTTTCCCCCAAACAAACTCACAATTGGGTGTGTACGGAATGGATAACTTAAATATAAACTAATGAAAAAGCATAATTAGCCTGCTATAAATAGTTACATGACTTTATATTATACTTTACACACTAATTAAAAAAAAGTTTGCTTTTCTATACAATAAAAATATCGTGGTTTCGAGGTACAATATTACCTTCTGACACTATGGTATCACCATAGTAGGTTTGGTTGCATTGTGTCGTTCTAAAGGACTACTACATTTAATATTAGAAATATATAGGAAAGTCATTTATATAATTTATGTAATTTTAACATATCACATCTTGCGAAATAAAATAAATTAAATAAAACCGAAAAGTTAAATCAACCACAAGCTATGGAAATGCAAGTTATTAATTTCTGTGGATGCCAATGTTTGCATTTCACCACCTGATGGCAGTAATGTGTTGTAAGAGATGCTAATGAAAAACGTGCCAGAGGGTTTCAATCCTCATCATGATCTGATACATGTGATAAATAAGGAAGACATACAAAATATGTGATAATTTTTTATTTGATTTCAATTTTTAATATCCTGCATATGCAATAGTGCAAGAAAGAAAGTGTTGGAATACAACTCTTAAACAATAAGCTGTCTGCTTTCTATTGTACCTTCTATTTATTTATTTATTTATTTATTTATTTATATTTACTTGATTAGTGGTTAGGAAAAATACAGTTCTTTTCAAATCCAGATTTTTTTCTGTCTCATCTGAGTGCATAGTAATGCAGAGTTCAAAAGTAAAAACAATACATGCAAATGCAATGCATTCTTCCAGAAAACTTTAGAGCAGGCAATCAAAAACCTATTAAGACTCCAGTAACTGGTCTAATAAGCAGTAATGATTCATTCAATTCCTTGCAAAATTAGAGGGCAGCTGCAACTTCTTGGTCCTGACATGATTCACTAATCAGAAACTATAATGGATATTCTCTCTCTCTCTCTCTCTCTCTCTCTCTCTCTCTCTCTCTGTAATGTAATTTAAATCTTTAGTTTAAACAGTCTTTTGACACTTTTTGTTCGTTCACCGGGTCAGACAGTCTGACAGGTAAGATTTATAATATATCTGGCATCGTGGTATAAATTAGAAGATTAGTGTCCTCTGATCTTTATTTTTTCCATATACTAACATTCTTCTTCCAGATGATGTTTGTTTTAAGTGTCTTGTCTAATGTTATTTTCAGCAATACTTTAACAGTTTTCTCACAGTTGCTTATGTAGTAAAACAAATCAGTCATTAAATGTGCAATGGTTTTGTTAAAGGAGAACTCCACTTCCAGAACAACAATTTACAAATAATTTACTCACCCACTTGTCATCCAAAAGGTTCATGTCTTTCTTTCTTCAGTCATAAAGAAATCATTTCAGAATTTTTTTTTACATATAATGGACTGCTATGGTGCCCCGATTTTGAACTTCCAAAATGCAGTTTAAATGCGGCTTCAAACGATCCCAAAATTCCCGAGGAAAAAGGGTCTTATCTAGCGAAACGATTGGTTATTTTCATTTTAAAAAATACAATATATATACTTTTTATTTTATTTTATTTTATTTATTTATTTTTTATTAAAGAAAAGCACAAGCATTTCAAGGCACAATATCAAGTTGTTACAAAACTGAGAAAGTAGAAAAATAATAATAATAATAATAATAATAAATGCACCACCTTAAATTGAATAAGCCTATGTCTAGAGCTAACTGAAGAAGAATGTATCCTTTTTAAGACAGCATCCCAAGTTTCATTTTCTAAAGTAGTACTTAAATCCTCCTCCCATAGAGATTTTAATAACCTGCTAGATGGGGTTTGTTTGTTATTTATTATAAATCTTTGATATGGCACCCCTAATACATCTATGCTGATATAAAATACTCTCCAAAATACCACAAGGAGGAGCAGAGGGGAACTCCGAAAAATGTTGACGATACATTTTTTTTTTAAGTTGGTCAAAGGAGGCAAAGGTATTATCTATAAATAGCTGGTCAATCATAACTAAACCTTGCGACTTCCAAATATTGAAGGCCCCATGAAAAAGAGAAGGTGGAAAAGAAACATTACTGGCTATAGGTGCAGCTGCAGAAAGACCCTTAAGCTGCAGAGCTCTGCGGAACTGACTCCAAATCCTCAGAGAGTGTTTAACAACTGGATTCTTAATCAAGATACTGTGAGTGGAGGGGATAGAAGAACAGAGCAAAGATGTTAGCATGACTGGGGATCAACATATAGCCTCCATTTGCACCCAGAGAGGTTAATTAATTTATAATAAAAAGTTGGCTGCCCAATAGTAAGTTTGAAAGTGAGGCAAAGCCAAACCTCCAACCTCCTTTGGCTTAACCAAATGTTTTAGACCCATTCGCCTAGGCTTGTTATTCCAGATAAAAGAAGAAAAATTTTTTTCCAGACAGGAGAAAAATGACTGGGAATAAATATGGGCAAACCTTGAAATAAATATAAAATATTTGGGAAGAATGTTCATTTTAGTTGCATTTACCTTTCCTATTAGTGAGAGAGGAAGAGGTTTCCATGATAAAACAGTGTTTTTGTAAGTTCAAGTAAAGGGCTAAAATTAGCTTTAAACAAGTCAGCATATCTAAGTGTTATCTGAACACCCAAGTACCGAAATTGATTATTAACAACTCTGAACTGGAAATTTGAATATGAAATACTTAAATTTTAATATCCTCATTCAAAGAATCACACAAAGTCTTCTCTATAGTGGGAAAATCCAATTAATCTAAAAAAAAAGTATTCGTTAATGATGTATCTTGAGGAGATTCAGAGGTGTACAAATTTACATAATACTGTTTAAATTGAGAATTTATTTCTTTATAATCAGTGGTAGTAATTCCTGAAGACAAACTAAGTTGGGGAATCAAGCGTGACGTCTGCGTTTTACGAATATGATTAGCTAACAATTTGCCTGTTTTATCACCAAATTGGTAGATCCTATGTTGAGTACGTAAAAAAAATTCTCCGCCTCTTCAGTGGATAATAGATCATATTTTGTCTGCAAAATCTGACGTTCTTTATGAAGATCGGGAGAGGGATTCAATGAGTACTCAGTATCAATTGCTGTTATAGAACTAGATAGTTCTTCTAGATGCTTCTTTCGCGCTGTATTTTTATAAGATGAGTACGAAATTATTAAGCCACAAAGATAACATTTTAAAGCCTCCCAAATAGAAGAATAAGCCATACCCTCTGTACTGTTCATTTCAAGAAAGGAAGATATATTTGAGGAGATAAATTTAACAAAGTCTTTATCCTTTAATAGACCAGTGTTAAAGGACCACTGGCAATCAATTTATATACTTTTTAATGGCAAACGCTCATCGTGTCTTACTCTGCTTGGACTGTTTTGGTTCTGGTTCATGACAGTTAGGGTATGTCGAAAAACTCCCATCTCATGTTCTCCCTCAACTTCAAAATCATCCTATATCGCTGTTTTACCTTTTTTGTTAACGGTGTTTGATCTTCTTAGCATGTTCACGTTTCAAAGACTGGGTCGGAACTTCTGAAGAGATGTAGGATGACTTTGAAATGATTTTTGAAGTTTAGGGAGAAAATACGATTGGAGTTTTTCAACATACCCTAACTGTCTTAAGCCAGAATACACAGAGTTCATGGAGAGAAAGGCAAGACGAGCGTTTGAGATTAAAAAGTATTTAAATTTAAATTTTTTAATGAAAATTACAGATCGTTTCGCTAGATAAGACCCTTCTTCTACGATGCAACGAGTACATAAGGTGTTATGGCAAGTGTTCCGGTTGACCTAGTTAATGCAGCCCAGAAATCCTTTAACGCATTTGGATTATAGAAATGAGTTATTTGTAGGCCAAGTTAAAAAGATGGGTCTTTAATGTAGATTTAAACTGACAGAGTGTGTCTGCCTCCCGAACAGTGTTAGGTAGATTGTTCCAGAGTTTGGGCGCTAAATAAGAAAATGATCTGCTGCCTGCAGTTGATTTTGATATTCTAGGTATTATCAAATTGGCAGAGTTTTGAGAACGCAGCGGACGTGAGGGACTATAATGTGATAAGAGCCTGCTCAAGTACTGAGGAGCTAAACCATTCAGGGTTGTAATTAGCAAGTAATTAGCAAGTTTTTAAAATCTATACGATGTTTAATAGGGAGCCAATGCAGTGTTGACAGAACCGGGCTAATATGGTCATACTTTCTGGTTCTAGTAAGAACTCTAGCTGCTGCATTTTGGACCAGCTGGAGTTAGTTTATTAAGCGAGCAGAACAACCACCCAATAAAGCATTACAATAATCTAACCTTGAGGTCATAAACGCATGAATTAACGTTTCGGCATTTGACATTGAGAGCATAGGTCGTAATTTAGATATATTTTTGAGATGGAAAATTGTGGTTTTGCAAATACTAGAGATGTGGCTTTCGAAGGAAAGATTGCTATCAAATTGCACAACTAACTGATGACGAAGAATTGACAGAACAGCCATCAAGTATTAGACAGTGTTTTAGGTTGTTGTACGTGGAGGTTTTAGGTCCAATAATTAACACCTCTGTTTTTTTCAGAATTTAGCAGTAAGAAATTACTCGTCATCCAGTTTTTTATATCAACTACACAATCCGTTAGTTTTTCAAATTGGTATGTTTTGCCGGGCCACGACGAAATATAGAGCTGAGTATCATCAGCATAATGGTGAAAGCTGACACCATGTTTCCTGATGATATCTCCCAAGGGTAACGCGTAAAGCATAAAAAGTAATGGCCCTAGTACTGAGCCTTGAGGTACTCCATACTGCACTTGTGATCGATATGATACCTCTTCATTCACTGCCACAAATTGCTGACGGTCAGATAAGTACGATTTGAACCATGCAAGTGCATTACCACTAATGCCAACAGATTTTTCAAGTCTGTTTAAAAGAATGTTGTGGTCAACAGTGTCAAATGCAGCATTAAGATCCAGTAGCACTAACAGAGAGATACAACCATACCAGATGATAAGAGCAGATCATCTATAACTCTAATAAGAGCAGTCTTAGGACTATGATATGGTCTAAAATAAGTGAACAACAGCATGGATTTCAAGGTTAATGTACTATTGAATATGCTGTTCTGTGAATTTTACGCTGTCTAAACCACAGTGAAAATGTGTGGAAGCTGCTAAATCATATATAGGAGGACTTAGTAAGTAGGAAAAGGCGCAATATTTTGACAAACTAAAGTTAATAGGTGGTAATAATACGTAAGAGCAGTATTAATTATTAGCCTAATATTTCACCTACTTGACTGGAAATGATAAGAACAAACACTAATGTTGTCAAGATCCTAGTTAAGTTTGGCCAACAACAAACGCCTTCTTTCCTCAGACAGTTTTTTTGCACTCTTCTCCTTGATTTGTTATAACTTTTGACAGTCTATAGTACTCCAAATGTTTTTCCTGATCCGACTGATTAATACAGCCCAAAACATGACATAACTGATCATTGTCAGCAGCAATAACCAGCAAAATGTGCAAGTTCTGTTCAGTTCAGTGGCATTGTTTACGTTGTATGCCGCCAGTATGGCCGACTGACTATGCATCATGAAAACACTCTATTACTAAGGCTGCGTCCGAAAGCTCTAAAATGCTGCCTTCGGAGGCAGCATTCCAAGGCAGGAAGGCATCAAGGCATGTCCGAATCCAAATTCTGCTCCGGAGGTACCTTCTTCTGATCGAATTTTGAAGGCAGCATAGATGTATCCTTCGCTGCCTTCAATTTCCCACAATCCTGTGCGTGTTTGTCATATAGGCTATATAAATAAAGATATTCTGGTGAAATTAAACTTGTTACTTTATAAAACAGATGAGATCTTGATCATGATAAACTTTATGAATAAAAAGCATAATAAATAATATTGTTTGTAATAATAGTATTTTATTAAAATGTTAAAAGGGTTCAAATAAGTAGTAAATAAGAATAATATATAAGAATAATAAATACAATAATAATATACTACCAATAATAACAAAACAGCCACTAATAACAATGACATGTTCTGCAATAATACTTGCAACAGTACTTTTATTTTGTAAGCAACAAATGCCATATTCAGCCATCTTTTCTGATGAACAGCCCTTCATTTACAATGACGTCAAGGTCTTTATGTATTATCAAAGACTACCCGCCTTATTTTTCAAAGCTGAAGTAAGCTGTTTTCTGGTAATGTGTTAGACGTCCAGTACATAATCCACCATAGGAAAATAACGAGAAGAATATCGAAATGCAGTAAACGGTAAAACAGTTTGCACTACAAACCAGTGTGTTCATAATTAAGATAATACATTAAAATAATACACCAGTTTGCAATATCAAGCAGCAAAACAAGCTTTTTGTGCAACTAAAAATAGCTGGAAGTGGATGAGACTGGAAGCCAGACACAAAAAAAAATTACAAATGGCTGCACCCACTCTTATGGGAAAAATAAGGTGGATAGAATACTCAAGACTTGTCACTTGTATAGTTTTGAATGGGGAAAGAT
>JAHKKF010519209.1:0-12336 GCA_019740295.1 Labeo calbasu | reverse complement strand
TTAATTATATATTAAATATTATTATATATTAATATTTTAATAATTTTTATATTTTAATAATAGACTTTTTAAATAATTGTATCTTTAACAATAATTTAGTAACAATAATAATAAGAATAATTTCAAATAAATAAAGTAAAAAGAAGCATGTCCATTAATAATAGTCCAAATTATTTTATTTTATTTTATATTAGTATTTTTTAATATGATATATATATTTATAGTAAACTAATATTGTTTTTTTTTTTAAGTTTGTGATTGCTTATATATCTCAACCTCCTCAGTATCAGTATGTTTACTTCTTTCAGCTCACATTTAAAATTGAGCTGAAAGAAAAAAAATCTGTTTTCGCATTTGCAGAATCTGTTTCTTAGCATTTATCGTACCTAGTGTTATGGCTTGTCTTTCATACACGTCAGTCATCCACAAATTGCTAGATATGTCAAGAATAAGTTATTACACTTTGATGAAAGATGATAAAGACAAACATTTTTTTTTTTGGAATATGAATCGTGCACAATGAGACGGTATGTATTAAAAAAGTAGAACAGTAACTGTGTCAAATAGGCGATCTTAGTCCCAGAATCAAGGCTGCAGATCACGTTTACGGTGCTTACTTGTCATTCTTATTTCTCTCTCACTCATTTCCACTTCCTCGTTCGGCCCATCTCTTCACTTTCTGTCCAAGTCTGTTGTGAATGTATGTGCGTGTTTCTTCACATGTGTATGTGAGGCTGTGCGGACATTTTTTTGCCGTACGTCTGCGTCTTGAATGCGCGCAGGAAGAAAGAAATGAAAAGGATAATCTAATTGAACGACTTTAAAGCGGCGTGGCCGTTTCATGTAGTCCTTTGGAATGGACGTAATTTGAACGCGCTAACCCGCCCGAGCATGTCTGCAGTGAAGGTCAGCTGTCTGCCACCAGGAGCATGCAGAAAATGTAAAATGAGTCTTTCTCTCTTCTCCTCCTCTTTCTCACGTTTCCCCCGCTCTGTCAGGAGATAAGCCAGAGCTGCTCACACAAATAAACATTTACAGCTGTAAGTAACCCTTGGATAGACTACTTCAGCTTCTCCTAGTAATGGAAAATCCAGATCATTCTAATTGTTTTTGTGTAATCCACGAACAATTTTGAGAATATATTGGCCCCGTCAGCTCTCGAGAGATTTAGATAACTGATAACTATTATTTGTAGAATAATTATGTGATATTTTCTGTTTTTCTAGACTTTTGTCATACAAAACTGTAATTTTTGTCATACAAAAATAATTTACTTTGAATAAATAATAATAAGATATTTTGAAGAATGTTCTTGCAGCTCTCTTACATACAACAACAGCCATACCATAGCTGTGTGTTAGAAACAGACCAGTTTAATAAATATGATTTTTGTAAAATAAAATGATTTTTTTGTTAATTTTATTAAAAATTAATTAGTAAATTAAAATGTATTATATTAAAAAGATTAAACATTATTAATACAACTTTAAAGAAAATATTTTATTAATAATGATTAAAAACATTTTAAAATAATCTAAATAATTATTATGATAATTATTTATATAATTATATAAATAATCTTATGAAAGTATTATGTGAATTTATTATTATTATTATTATTATTATTATTATTATTATTATTACTTTTATAAGCACCAACAGCAATAATAATCATAATAATATTAATGTTGTTTCTGTTGTTAATTTTATTAAAATATAAAATTCTTAATAGTCATGAAGAAAATATTTTAACAATAACGATTTAAAACATTTTTAAATAATAAAAAATGTATGAAAATATGTGAAAAGTATTATTATTAAGAGCAACAACATCAATAATAATAATAATAATAATAATAATAATAAATCATAATAATGTTGTTGCTGTTGTTAATTTATTAAAGATAAAATTATTAATAAAATCATACAGAAAAAATTTATTAATAACAATTTAAAACATGTTTTAATAGTTTAAAAATTAATCTTATAAAATATCATGTGAAAAAAGTTATTATTAGTAGTAGTATAAACAGCAACAACATAATAAAAGTACTATGAATAATGTTGTTGCTGTTTAATACTAATACTAATAATGCTACTAATAATAAATAAAATAATAATGACAATACTAATAATGAAAAAAATCTTAAATATTGTGTGAAAATTATTATTATTATTATAAACAGCAAACAATGTACAAAAGAATAATGCTGCTGTTTAATAATAATGAAAATAAATAAAAATGTTAATATGAAAATATGTTAAATATGTTTATATATGTTATACAATAACATAATAATAAACATAATAATAAATCATTTTAAAATAATATGTGAAACTTATTATTATTAATATTATTATCAGCAACAACATTAATAATAATAATAATAATAGTTTTTGCTGTTTATAATAATAATAATAATAATACAAATTTCCCATAGTTTCATAAGATTATTTGACATTTATTGTATAATAATTAAATAATCAAATAATAAAAAAGATAAAGTCTTTTCTTACTTACTTTAATAATAATAATAATAATAATTCTTTGAAGTGGGGAAAAAATAATGTCCAATAATTTAATTTAATTTAATTTAATTTAATTTAATTTAATTTAATTTAATTTGTTTTTTTTGCTGGTGTTTTGGATATGTTTTATTTCATGGAAAAGATCAGCGTGTACACTCTTTTTAATATTTGATTTATATTTTTTTTTTGCCATGGAAGACAATAAATTTGAAAAGTGAAACCTTCCAGTCATACGTTGCGCACTAAATTACAGTTAGCTAAGAAAAGCATTGACTTAACTCCACACGCTTTTATTAGCCTCTTGACGGCTAGTTCATCACATGCATTAGTTACACTGACGGCCGATCCGTTTGGCCACTGTCAGCCCGTGGCACGCCGTTGACTCCTATCCGTAGGTAGATTGCTTTAGTTTTTCTGTCTGCTTGTCGAAGGCCAAGCAAAGTGACGAGAATGCATAGGTGTGCGGCTCCCTTTCTTTAATATGCAGGCCGAGTCACTGGTGTTTATGTGTGCAATGCATCACTGTACCACTGTGGCCCTTTAAGTCCATTGAGTGCCACTTTGAATGAGGCCCCTGCACTCACACAACAAACAAGATCTGCCTGAGAGACAGAAGCTTTTAAAGCAGCGATGGAATAATACAACTATCCCCTCTGTATTAAACCCCAGTCAAATTTAAAGTAGGGGGTCCTGCTAAGGTCACCGCAGTCTCGACGCTCTACGGTTCTCCCAGCTCACACGTGTTGGCGCTTTTGGTTTCCGCTTCAATAGTTTCTTGTTCTTTTTAGAGTGTCAGCGTTTCGGAGTTTGATTTTCAAGGGCGAGAACATCTAATCGTGTCTAGCCTGCTCCGAACGGTATCTCTGATTCACAGCCCAAAACCACAGAAGAACAAGAACACTCGAGGAGCGAGCGCGAACCTCCTTTTATCTGGCAGTCGTTTAATTTTTTCCACGATATTGTTTGAATGCTTCTCGTATTTCTCGCATGGATTTATTAGTAACTCTTTGATCTATTTCTGTCGCGCTAAAACAGTCTCTTTAGATGAAATACTTGAAAGCCGCTCCGCAGACGAACTCCATTATTTGTTTTTACATCAAAAGTTTCATTAGTTATTCCATTAATCATAGGGGCTGGAGAGTGACGGAGCGGCGCAGGCGGGCTTGAGGCCGTGCGGCCCCGCTCTGGGGAGATCGGGGAAGGGTAGGTGTGCGGACGGGCTAGTTAAAGCCCAGGAGGAGGACGGGAGGAAAAATCTAATATGAAAATGAAAATGTAAATGCGGGGGAAGCAGCGAGCGGTTTCTCCAGCTGGCCTAATCTCGCGTCCGCGGGGCTCAGATAGCGATCGCTAACAGGAGGGCTCGCGCTGGGCTTCTTTGAAATGCAGAACGGCTCTGTGTGTAAATTGGAGCCACCGCGATGGTGCCACAAGATGACACGTGGAGCCGCGACCCTCTCGCCTGAGCGGGGCCAAATGCGGCAAAGGTAAATCTTGCACATCAGACAATTTCATTTTCAGCGCAGAGGGGATGAGCAAGTACAATGACTGGATCTTTTCAAATGATACTACCCCCCTTAGAGGCGTATCATCATTTAGGCTTTTTTTCCCTTCTCTCTACTCAGGTACACTCCCTCTGGTTGGAAAGAAAGACGTTAGTTAGTCTTTTCTCAGAATTGCATTTCTCGGCTGTTCATTTGGCGGTTAAAGGATTAGTTCACTTCCTGAATCAAAATTTTCTGATAATTTATTCACCCCCATGTCATTCAAGATGTTCACGTCTTTCTTCTACAGTTGAAAAGAAATTAAGGTTTTGGAGGAAAACATTCCAGGATTTTTCTCTATATAGTGGACTTCAATGGTGGCCAATGGGTTGGAGGTCAAAATTGCAGTTTTAGTGTGGCTTCAAAGGACTAAGAGTTTTATCTAGCGAAACAATCAGCCATTTTCTAAAAAAATGACAATTTACACTACCGGTCAACATTTTTAATGTTTTTTAAAGAAGACTCTTTTGCTCACCAAGCCTGTATTTACTTGATCCAAAGTATGGCAAAAGCAGTACAATTTTGAAATATTTTTACTATTTAAAATAACTGCTTTCTATTTGAATATATTTTAAAATATAATTTATTCCTGTTATCAAAGCTAAATTTTTAGCATCATTACTCCAGTCACATGATCCTTCAGAAATCATTCTAATATTCTGATTTGCTGTTCAAGAATTTTTTTTCAGGATTCTTTGATGAGTAGCAAGATCCAAAGATCAGCATTTATCTGAAATAAAAAGCTTTTATAACATTATACACTACCATTCAAGAGTCTGTATAATTTTTAGAAAGAAATAATAGAAATTAATACTTTTATTTAGCAAGGATGATAAAGACGTTAATAATGTTACAAAAGATTTCTGTTTCAGATAAATGCTGTTCTTCTGAACGTTCTATTATATAATATAATATAATAATAATACATGTTTTTTTTTTAGAATACTAGAATGATTCATGAGGGATCATGTGACTGGAGTAATGATGCTAAAAATTCAGCTTTGACATCACAGGAATAAATTACATTTTAACATATATTCAAATAGAAAACAGTTCTTTTAAATAGTAATAGTATTTCAAAATTGTACTGTTTTTGCTGTACTTTGGATCAAATAAATGCAGGCTTGGTGAGAAGAAGAGAATTCTTTAACCCTTTAACTGTCACTCCCATTTTTGAAAACAGACATAAAAATGAACTATCCAGACTTAAATTTTTATAATTCATGAATGAAATATTTTGTAATATGATATTGATGTACATTTTCCATGGTAATGCAATGTCTGATTTTAAAATGCCTTTCAGAGGATGAATTTTGAGATTTTAAGTTTTGAGCTGATATATAATTTCTTATGAGATCTAAAACGTGATAGGGAAAAGGCAATGAAGAAAGTCTTTCGTGACAAAGGTCAGAACATGTATTAATCTATTACTTTTCCTACATAATTTCTAACACCAAAAATATCTATTTAGGAGTCTTAGACCTTTCCAACGATGTATAGTTTGTCATGATTAGATTAGGATTTATTTGTAATATTAATCTTAGACATCCCACAGGAGGGACGGTGAAAGTTAAAGGGTTAAAAAACATAAAAAATCTTACTGTTCAAAAACTTTTGCCTGGTAGTGTATATTTTTTGTTTAACCACAAATGCTTTTCTTGCACTAGCTCAACTTCACACATTACGCAATCACGTTAAAAAAGTCACACGTGACGTAGGTGGAAATATACTGTAATAGTATATTATTAGTAATTAGTAATTTCGTATTAGTAATTACATTACTATGTAATGTGTGTAGTGCATTGGGCTGGTGCAAGATGAGCATTTGTGGTTAAAAATTCTATACATTTTTTTTTTTTCTTTTTAACACGTTTCACTAGATAAGACCCTTATTTCTCGACTGGAATCATGTAACCCTGCATGGCAACTGCAATTTGGACCTTCAACCTGCTTATCCCCATGAAGTCCACTATGGAGAAAAATCTTGGAATGTTTTCCTCAAAAACCTTAATTTCTTTTCGACTGATGAAAGAAAGACATGAACATCTTGGATAACGTGGGGGTGAGAAAATTATCAGGAATTTTTATTCTGAAACTGAGCTAATCCTTTAACTCAAATATCATCTATATCTGCCTCCCAGAGCTCTTTGCATTTCTGATCATGTGCGTCTCCTTAAGTTTCCCGCTCCTCGACTAGTCCGTGAACACTCTCTAATCCATTTATCCAGTTTGTGTTGTGGCTTGTGTGATGTTTTTTGCATATGCCACTTTGTAGCAGATCCCCTCTGAGCGACTCTATTTCATGGCTGCTCTTGCCATAACATGTGTAGCCTGTGAGCATGGCACACATTGTATTTCACACCAGCTTACATACATCCACACACATTGGCACGTCTTTTAGCAACAGTGGTGGAACTTGCTGATATTGAGCAGGCGCCGCGGTTCATCCGCATGGTTCTCCCCCTCCCTTCATCCGCTCAGACAAACATAATCGACTGCTTCAGCATTTCAGAATGCACTGATGAAGTCTCTAAGCTTTTAGGTGCCACTGGACATTTCTTGAACCAGGGGCATATTATATATGCCAGGGGCATATATAATATACAGGGGCATAATTCTGTTCTTGGCGAATAGAAAGGATAATAATGGTGTACAATTCCAAAATATATTAAAACAACATCAACAAAATACTACTACAACTGCTACTAATAATAATTCAATTGAATACTTTATTATTATTATCATTATTACATTTTATAAAAGTAATGCTACATGCAATATAGTAGAAAAAATATGGAATGTATATACTGTCAATTATATAATAATAATAGTTTTTGTATGTATGCTTATTAATTTTATTGAAAGTAGATTTGTGTGTTTTAATATAAAATTAATCATGTATATATATGAAAAAAATAATATATAATTTTTCTTAGAATAATTATTGTGTAAAGATATTTTAATTATTAAATAATACTATACAATCTAATATTATTATCATAAAATATTATTATAATTGCAGAATTTCTAGTTGTAATATTTTACTCTGTCCCTGTGAATAAGTAATATATCATAAAAATACATTTTTATATAATAATATAATATAATACAATACACATAATATAATTATTGTAGTATTTAAATCTGTCTTTCTGAATAAATAATACATTATAAAAAAATACACTTTATATAATTATTATATTATATATGCATCTATAATATAATCTAAATAAATTGTGGACTTGTATAGAATTTGTAATTATTGTATTATTTTATTTTTGAATAATTATTGTGTAAAGTTATATGTGTTTTAATTATTAAATAATACTATACAACATAATATTATTATCATAAAATATTATTATAACTGTAAATATTATTTATAAATATTAAGTATAATTATGATTGCAGATTTTGTAATTATTGTAGTATTTTATTTTACTCTGTCCCTGTAAATAAACAATATATTATAAAAAATACACTTTTATAATACAATATAATATAATATAATATAATATAATATAATATAATATAATATAATATAATATAATATAAATTGTGACAGAATTTGTAACTTGAAATTGTTGTAGTATTTTATTTTACACTGTCTTTCTGAATAAATAATATATTATAAAATACACTTTTATATAATTATTATTTGTATGATACAATAAAATAATATAATATAATATGAATTGTGGACTCAGAATTTGTAACCTGTAATTATTAGTAGTATCTTATTTTACTCTGTCTTTGTGAATAAATACATTATTAAAAAATTACAGTTTATATAATTATTATTTATGCAGATTAAATATAATCTAAATAAACGGTGCACTCGTACAGAATTTGTAATTTGTTTGTCATTTAAATGCTCTGAATGTAGCCTTGTGTCTTGTTTGGTGTAATAATTATTTATAGCAAACCAAACAAACCATTCAGTGTTGATAAACTTGTTTAAGCCAGTTTTTTAATGTGTAACCCAACAAACAATGTTTCACATTTCCTGTTTGCCTCACTCACAACCAAGTCTATTAGCACTTGACACACAAAGTGTAAGGATCATTCCAACTATGTCATCGCATTTTGATGACAAGCCGGCGGTCCAGCCTGCGTTAATGATGCTTTTCTCATTGGCCACTCCAGCAGGGCTTTAATAAGAGCTAGTGTGGAGGGAGACGGCCGCGGCGTCCGGGCCAACCCCTCCTCTCCTCCCAGCCCGCTCGGCACCGTGATGGAAAGTGACACTGTGATTGTGTGTGGGGCTCCGCCATGCTCAGATGAGGGTGTCACTTCTGCCTAGTCTGATTGCCACTTTCGCGGTGCTACACGGAGGAGTTAAATTGAGGCAGAAAAGGTCAGAAGCCAGTGGTCATCTGCTCTCTTCTCTCCCAAATTACTTGTCCTCTTGGAGGGGAATGAAAACAGACAGGGCCGGCTTGGCTGCCAAGTGGAGATGATCCAGGAGCGGGCAGAGAGGAATGCAAACGAGTGCAGAGGGGGGCTGAGAAGGGGTGTTTGGGGGAGAGGTGCAAACTGAGAGAGATAGAATGACAGGATCAGAGAAAGAGAGAGAGTGAATGGAAGGTGGGTGGCTGCACTGCGACGGAGCAAGAAAGGGCACCTGTGAAGGTCAGGCTGAACTGAGGTGTGGATGGTTGTGACTCGAAAGTGAAGAGAATCTGTCATAACCTCTTGTTGAAATGCCTATATTCAGCATGATTGTGATTAGCTACTCTTTTCAGCACCATGGACAGCGGCACATCAAGTCTGCTGCTAATTACTTCTCAGCTGTATGCATTTCACATGTGAACTCATTTTACGTTATTATTGTGTTTGTATATCTATCTATTTTTTGAGGTGTAAATGATAGCTTCTGTCACATATCTTCCTACTGTACAGACCATGAAACACCTGTCCTAAAAGAGTTTTTCTCTACCTTTTTGACACTTGTATGACTTAATACAATGTAAATCATGTCTCTTACTGAAACATGTAGTAGAAAACCCATGAAAGATTTACGTTATTTTAAAAAATCCACATTGTTTTATACATATTTTAGACTATGGGGGGCGCCATTATTTCGATGACGTCAAATGGTTGCACTCGTTGAGCTTACTGCCACTACCTGTTGCTATTAGGGATGCACCGAAATGAAAATTCTTGGCCGAAACCAAAACTGAAAAAAATGAAACACTGGGACGAAGGCCGATTACTGAACACGTTTTTTTGTGTTTTTTCCGCCATGTATTTTGCCCATTTTTTTCACCATTGCATAAATTAAATGTGCTTTTTACAGGTTTGTCTTTGCGCTGCTTCTGTAAAGATATACGCATACGCCTCTTTTTCAATAAAAATAAAGCCAAAATCCGTCCAAATCCCACCAAAATCCGTTGCCATGACTTATCGCGAGAGGAACAAATTATGTTTTAGTCGCATAACATTGCTTAATGGAAACACTTCTCAATACCTTTTTATCGACATTTCTATAATATCGCCAAAGTTTTGCGCAAATCTGTAATGGCCTACTGTCGGTGCTTGTAATGATTTTCTTTCTCGGACAGTTTTAAATGCTTCCACATTGCCGACATGTTTGCTGCATTAGTGCGGGCCTCTATTTGATCGCGTCATGTCATTTTTCGGTATAATTTATTCGTCTTTTTGCTTATTCAGTCAAACACCGAAAGAGCTTTTTTTTGCTGTTTTCGGACGAATAATTTTGGTTGCCGGACATTCGGTGCATCCCTAGTTCCTATTTTTACAGCAACACAACTCGAAAACTAAAATGCTAATACGATGACCACAGCTACTGAAAGTGCTTACAGGTGGTGATGGATATAAGTGTAGGCTTAAACCAAATACCGTACCATCGATTTCGCCCCACAAGGAGTCTAAATGCACCTGAAGAGAGCCTAAAACTAAATTTTTGCAAAAATGGCAGTTATTTTAATTATATACATTTATGGTGTAATTACTACATTTTTGTGTCAATCTATGTTTATATTTTGCGCAAACAATGCGCTGTCACTTTAATTCAGTGCGTCCAGGACAGCAAAAATAGACTCGGTGCGGAAACAATCGCTGTACTGCTGTGGACGCATCGCTCATGGAACGCACTGGCGGACCGCAACTGTGTGCAGTGTGAACACACAAATCTGTTAACATGAGAGCAGAAAAATACGCACTGCATACGCACTGCAAACACAGTACAGTACGTGTGAAACAGGTGTACAGTATCAAATACAAGCCAGTCTCTCTTTTATCCGTCGTCAGTGAAACACCATCTTTTGCTAAAACACAGAGAACCGTCATGACTTTCTGATGTTTGCTCATAATGTTTCATTCCATTCAGGATAACCCCAGGTATGTGTCGCCACGTTCTCAGGTTATGAAGAATAAACTAAGGAAAAGTTAATCTTCCGAAATAAAGCAGCAATATCTTCTCAGGTAAAAGTTATTAGAACCTTGTCTAGCGACAAGCTAGCCATCACACTGCTCTGACCTTATGTTAATTCGCTCTTGCCGCTTATGACAAAGCAGCTAACCAGTCACAATGATCTTGCCTTCAGAAAAGATAATTTTCCGACACATGGCAAGTGCTGGATGTTTACATCCTGCCAGGATGGCACCTAGCATTTCTTGTCTCTGCCGTTTGTAAGCTCTTTCAGTAGCTGTGGTTTACTAAAAGCTTCAAGGGATCAGCGCTAAAGTGGAGAGAACAGAAACATGGGTCTTTAGGAAGTTTTATTCATCCACAGGCATCTTCCCATTCTTTTCTCCTCTTATAATTGCTAGGAAAGCAGTGAAGATTTGCATCGCTTCTCTTGTTGCCCTTCGACTGAAAATTACATCCAAAGGCCTTACAACATGGGATTGCAACAGTATTTTATTTTCCGAGTTGCTTTTTCCTAGTTGTGTTGCAGTAAAAATAGCAACAGGTAGGGCCAGTAGCTCATCGAGTGCAACCATCTGACATCATCGACATAATGGCGCCCCCCATAGTCCAAAATATGTATAAATCGATGTGTTTTTTTTTTTTTTTTTTTTAAATAACGTAAATCTTTCATAGATTTTCTACTACATAATTCAGTAGGAGACATTATTAATGTTATTTTAAGCCATATAAGTCTTAATACCGGAGTTCCCTTGAATAGATTTTTTTAATTTAATGATACTTCTGCTGTAATCATGGCAAAACAGTTTTTTTTGTCAGTTTTAATTGATTAAAATATTCAAACATTTATTATTTTCAATGTTGAAAACAGTTGTGCAGCTTAATATTTTTGTGAAAACCAAAACAAATAAATAAATAAAAAGCAAAAAAATAAATTTATTTAAAATGTAATCTTAAGTATTAATTTAATGCTAAAAAAGTCTTACTAGCCACAAGCTTTTTAATTATAGTGTATAAAATGTTCATTCAGTTTTTTTTGTGGAATTTAAAAAAAATAAATATTGTACTTTTTTTTAAGTTTTAATTAAGTTAAATCAGTTTTAGTAAAACAAAATGATGTTAAGTCATTTTGCAGCCTCCTTAGACATTTAAGGCCCCCTAGTGGGCCCCGGCCACTGCTCTGGAGGCCCTCCGTTCTCTGAGGTTAGCCGTCAGGACGGTGCACAATTAAACCGAAGGCGACCCTCCTGTGATCCAACACTTGCCAATTAACCTGCTAATACACTGCACTGTCTCCCCAGCCAGCCCTGGGACAGAGAAAAGCCAGCGGATTTGACAAAACGCCAGTTTCGCATAATGCGTCAACTCAATGGCTGATAGTTTAAGTAAATGGATTTGTGTTTGTTTCCCAGAAAATGACCTAAACGACCTTTTTTGGAATATTTTATGAAACGCACACAATCAGCCCCCGTAAACCTTCAGCAATTCAGCTCTGGACGCTGAGTTGTGATCAAGATAGCAGATAGACCAGCATGCCTCTGTGGTCTCAGCAGACCAGCCTGAATCTTCTGAAATCTCTAGGAGAAATAAAACACAGCGCAGAGCGAATTTGCTCCGAATCTCTCAGGACAATGCGCGACGTGTCTTTAGATCTTTAAATCAAAACATTAAATTGCATTCGTGGACAACACAAACACGACATGCCCGTAAAATAGCCGCTATGCACTTTGAAACAGACTAAATACAGTCTGTAGCAGTGAATAGTAAAAATGTAATTACTGCCACCATATATTTTATGAGACTTTTCAGTCTGACCTTGGATTCCTCACATAGAAATGAAAATGGCACGGATATGTTTGTGAACGTACG
>JAHKKF010519208.1:11146-28405 GCA_019740295.1 Labeo calbasu | reverse complement strand
AGAGAAATCCTAAAATGTTTCTTTACAACTGAAAAAAGAAAGACATGAACATCTTGGATGACAAGGGGGGTGAGTACACTATCTGAAAATATTTGTTCTGGAAGTGAACAAATATCCTTTAAAAGATAATGTTTTTACTTGCCGATGTACTTTGAGTGACACCCTCTTGAAATGAGAAATAAAAGGTTTAGAGTACTGTATATCTTTTCAATATAACATATCAAATTAAGGGTAGACTGACTTAAAAAATGAAAGTATGTATACAAATTGTATGACGTGGAAAAAATGGAGAGGCCACATATTATGATAGCTGGCAATTCTGCTGTAAACAAAGACCAGCAGCTAGCAAATCAGAAATAAAAATGTTTGCATTCAGCATTGCACTGATGAAAGTTATCCGCTTGTCCCTGGGCTTTAACCTAAGTGACTTGGAAACATTGTAAGAGGGACTAAGACACCTGCCAAGTTTTTTTATTTGATTTGAGGGATAATTTTCATTCTTAGGACACTTTGGTTATCTTGGACTCTTCCAAAAGTACTTTTATTACCCCATGTACAATGACTTAAACTGTCTGCGAGGTTTGCGAGTGCTGTCTTTAGATTATGAGTAAATGATGATGGAGGGTTTCAATTTAAAATGACCAAAGTGCAGCCAAAACCAAATGTCACTGTCAAATATTAATCAGAACGAAATATTATGTTAGAACTAGAGAGAGGAAAAGAGACACTATATGACTGTATAAGAGAAGCTTTATTATGAGGTCAAACATTCTCAAAAACCAGAAGAATGTGTAATAAAATGAACAGTATGTAATGAGAAATGGAGAAATCTACAACCTTCACATATTTGAAGTATTACCAAACTAAATAATTGCATTTCCATTTACACTTATTACCTGTTAATTTTACTAAATCATCTGTCTAAATCCAATTTATATCCCATTTTATTTTCTCCCCATTTGAAAAAAAAGACAAAAAGCAAACAAATCCCTGATTCTCACTAAACATCTCAATGGAATTTTCCACAGCCATCTGAGTGCCCTAGAAATCCAGTACTTGATCGATTACAAAGAAACTCCCTCAGAGAGTCATGGGATAAAGAGAAAATAATTTGATTTCATACATAAATAAATTCTCCTTATGCGCATGGAAATTGCTTTCGGTATCTGTTACGATCGCAGGCACATTATCAATTTAACCACTAACAAACTGCCATTGCTTAGTCTTTAAATGGAGATTAACATGAAAATAATCTACTACAGGGCACGCTGCCAAAGATGTCATGTAAAAACCTACAGAAATACCATTTTACAGTCCTTTTCCTTCGGTTTTATGTTGCTTTGAAGTGAAAACAGTGAAGAGTTGCAAGAGGATGGATTAATGATTAAGTTGTCTTTTTCGAACTCGTCCTAATATGGGGGGATTTGAAGCTTGTTTTGGCTGCACTTGAGCTTCAACCACACAGCAGGGCAGAGATGAGAAAAGAAGAGCTTTGAGAAGAAGGAAAAAAAAAAAAACAGAATCACAGCGCATTAAAAACAAATCTACTGAGGGAGCCACCAGCTTAGGAGAGCCAAGACGATTAAAGGGTCACAGGTTATCTGACAGGTGGCTCATACCTGATGATGCCTCGAACCTCATCTCTGAGGGGATATAATACCTGTCCTCTTTTCCAAAAATTGACGTATTTGATAGTAAAGGGCACCGCGGTCTTCAATAACAACAATCGAGACCGACATTAAGCCGATCTGAGCATCTTGAGCACGTCACTTCAAATCGGTTTACACAAGGCATTTCTTCAAATACTGTAGTTGAATGTCCCTCACCAGATTGAGAGCTACTGTAAAACTGCAAAACATTGTGAGAGAGGGACAAGAAGTCAAGCAGGAAAATGAGGATGATTGCTGTAAACACGAAGCAGAAGATGAGATCAGCCTAAGTGTCCTATTGGTACAGTAACGGTTTCAATGAGGGTTCAAACCAAACACCCTGTAATCATGCAGGACAGCGGCAGGAAAGAAAAAAAAAAAACAGCATAAAACCGCCTACATTCTAATGACGACAATTTAGAAAACCAGACAAATTTCTGTACATTCTGCTTTTGAAGGGAGGAAACTAATAATTCTTGCAATTCTGTCTGTTTGCGTACGTCTTTGCCGTATTAATCGCGAATCCCGTGCCGTGCTTTGATTCCAAGTAGGCCGCAGGGAAAGCTTGACGTCTCACCCTGACTTTCCCCCTTGGCGCTAGACGCAAAGGCCTGCGAGGCAGCGAGCGGCGACTCTCTAAAACGTCTCCCCGTATCAATAACCATCTCTCTTGCTACCTTGTATCACCGGTGCCCTGAGGCAATTCTTCAAGTCAAAGCCTTGCTTTATCAACCGCTGGATTTAACAAGACAGCTCTTTTTATGCTTATTGGCTTCTCGAGCGGTAATGGATTTTCTCAATGAGTCACTCTTTTCTTTCTACAGGTTTCACACTTTTTCACGGGGCTTCTGGGCTCGTCTCCAGGCCAGATCCTCTACCGTTGACTTTGATTTCCTGAGGTAAGTGATCCATCGCTCCAGGCCCAATGAGCATTGCCTGAAATCTGGCCTTACTTTGGCTCTCTGTGCCTGATATTGTACACTCTAATGCAAAGTGAAGTAGCACGTCTAAATAGCCTGTCAATTCCCCCCACCCTCCGCTCTCTCTGGGCTTCCAAAAATCCCCAGCTGGGACTCATTTCTAGCATGCTCGGGAACGTAAACGATACAGCGATATTAAGGAGCATTAAACTACTTGATGACATTTCAGTCGCGTTGATGAAGACTGGCATTCGTTCTAGCAGAAGGCCGACAGCCGGCAGATGGGCGTGAGGTGATTGTCTTTTTTGCGAGACAGGGACAAGGAGAACTTAAAATGTGAACTTTTCCTGGTTTACGGATGGACTCTCTGGGACGAACCAGGTTTTAGGACACCTCACTTTACCCTCACTTCTTTTAAATTACACGATAAAAATACACGATCAAATCCACGCATCCAGTAGCTGATGGCAGGCACATCAATTGTTAATGACAAAGGCAACCTTCACTCTATGTGGTTTCCTGCCAACATTCTGGATCACTTACCAGGACCTCTTGTCCTGATAGGAAATGCAATTCAAGATGTGTGAAAACAGAGGCCACATTGTCGCTAAAGTGACCCTCTCCGCTGCTCATCCCCGGCGCGTGTGCTACGGGGTGTCCGTTCCACGACAGGAAAGAAAAAACCTGGGCCAAATCATAGGAAATTCATCAAATCTGGTTCTTGGAGCTGCATCTTTCAAGCCCTGTTTCCTTGCCATATGATCTCTATAAACCAAATCACTGTTGGCTCCCTCACAGGCCGGCAGGCGCCTGGGGCAGGAACATAATGAAAGCCAAATGCAAGTGACAATAGAATAGGAAACCTCCACCTTTTTTCTTTCTCGACTTGGACTGAATTTTTTTGTTTGTGTTGAGACATTTCTTTCCAGACATGTCTGAGGGGAAACCTTTTAGGTATCAGGTTTCGCGCTGGATTAAAAGAAAAGACATACAAAATATATGCTGGTTTATTTCTGAAATACGATTACATTCGCTGCATTTTAATGCAGGGCACACAATCGAAATTGATAATTTGACAGCTTAAAAAACAAGTCTTTTTCTGAAACCAGTGCTGGAAAAACATCTTAGTTACTGTTTTTGTTCAGTTTAAAATGTTGTTAGATTCAGTTAGCTTCTAACACAAATTCACTTAGGAAGGCGTGACTCCCTCCCTAACCCTGAAAAAGCAGCTCTTGGGTATCCTTGGCACACGCATGTCCCTGACGGTCTGTCCTGGTTTCCTGAGATGAAAAAGACAGGAGAATATCCGCCTGCTAAAAGGTTTTAAGTATGATTTGGTGCATCCTGACAGTGGACACTATTCCAGACTTCTGACACTAGCTGTTTTGGAACCAAAATACTAATATCAAAATAATATAATATACACTGTAAACAAGAGAGAAAAAAGTCAATGAAATTTGCAGGGCTCAACACTGATAGCATGGGGTCATTGTGAAAGAGTACCAAAAAATACTTCTTGGAAGCATCAATGTCAATAAAAATCTAAATCTACAAACCAATCAATAATGATTTGCATTATTATGCCACAGTTCAGAATTTCTTTCTTTCGATCTATATATGAAGAGTTTATTTGCAAAAACAGATAACAGATATATATATTTTCTAAAATCATGTTTTTTATTATGTTAGCATGTGTTAGTTATAGCTGTATTTTTAAGTTATTTTTACTTAATTAAATAACCCAACTGCAGTTTGATTAATTGGAATGCACAATGAAAAAACATGGTTTTATATGTTATATGTATTATATATAACAATACATACCCAATGCACTACTCACATTGAGAAAACTGAAGATGAATGTGCATAAAACAAATGAATAAACAAAGAAATAATGTTCTGAGGAAGACTGAAGGCCAACATTTATCAGTGTGCAGTCATTTTTAATGTTTCTGTTGTAATGGTAATAATGCGAATAAAGGCTTTTTAACTTCTTTTTTTTAACGTCTTCTTTTTCTGAAATGAATAAATAACATTATACGCATTTCATTGCTTGACTATTAAAACAAAAGATGAACACAATTCTTAAGCTCCCTGGAATCAGGAATCATGGCAAAAACATGCCACATCAACGGTAATGAATGTCTTTTGAAATGAAAGTCTTCTGGTGAGGTTCGCAGACACGTGCATTTTGAAATGTCTCAGACTCCAGTCATTCAGTTCTAATACTTCTATCTTTTATGACACAGCACACACGTGAGCCTCCACTGATCAGCAGTAGTGACGGAACTTCAAATGGCTGAAATACTGTTCTTTACTCATCTGCATGCAAATGTATGGGTGGAAACTACAACTGAGTGGAGAATATCGGAGAGGATGAATATATTTGCTTTGCGCATCTACAATGCACATCAGACCGACTTTTCTTTATATTCACATGGGGCAAAAAAAAAAAAAACAATTGCTAATTAATAATAAGTTTTTGTAATTTAAATAATGTCATTCCGTTTTTTTTTTATGCTTTAAACATTTGGGACTTTGTATTGATTCAGGATCTCCAGATTTAGCTGAATAACAATGAAACCACTTTTTATCAAGTTCAATTGTCTAAAGCTTATGTAGAAATCTGAGAGTAATGCTTTACTATAAACCCTATAATACTTCAGCAATCATACGTTTCTGATTAATGAATCGGCAAAGCTCCACAAATGTTTTCACCACTATGAAGATCAAGATAAATTTATTTGGCAAATTGAAGCAATTCCCTAGCCAACATCTTGTAATTGTTTCCTTATTTGACCAGGCAGCTTAAAGCCACAATAAAAAAAAAAAGCTATCATAAAACCATAAGGATATTTTCAGGCAAATGCAAACCTTACAGCAACAGCACAGTAAGACCAGTTGGAATATCTTGCGTTTTGCCTGCACATGTTCCTGTTCAAACTCACTTGTATGCATAAAAATATAACAACAACACCAATAATAATAATATGAACACTGTTACTCAGCCTGTACAAAAAGAAATAATCAATCAACGAGCGCTCTGAACGTCAAACGCTCATTAGCGGTCAAACTTGAAACCCTCATCTCTTTTGATGCTCTCTAGAGAAGAAACTGAGAACATTGAATGCTTTATTTTTTAACGTGATTAGTGTAATTGATTTCTATGCCATTTTTCTGGCATTACTGGAAATTCTAGCAGAAAAGGTCTTAAAAAAAAACCCAATAAGAAAAATATGGATCAGTGACTACATGAAGAGAATGAAACATAATGCTGTAGTTTGACATTGCAGTCTATAAAGGTTAAGTCATGATAGTGGGCACACTTACGGGTGGGAAAGCCAATCACAATAAACTCCGTGATGATAAGTGGTCCGATGGAACACTAATAGGACTGCGACCGCATTTCGTGACGTCTTCACCAAAACGAGTCTTGCAGAGGGAGGCTCTGGAAAAATCACATTGCCATTTAGTTAAACTACTAAAGTTTTAAAAACCAAAAGCTTAATAAAAAACAGACCGAAGAGCAGCTCGTCCCAATAGAGAGAGAAAAAATGGTATAGTTTTAAGCTTACAAATTTGTGACACTTTAGAAATTAAGCTCCATTTTCGCAAATATATAAAAACCACAAATCATCGGAAACACTAAATATGTTAGCAATACTTTCCTAAGCAAACAAAAACATTTAGTAGCTTTAGTGCTGTGATTTTGTGTGAGGCATCGAATGGATTTTGCAGTTGCGCAGAGACCACTACTCAGCAAGAAAGCCACAATGATGACAGCAATTTCTCAAAATACATGGGTAGTCAATAATGTGACAAATTTATTTCTAATGTACTATAAGGAGTTGTATTCCACACTTTTATGCTTAAGATATTCTAGTCGTATTCAGAATGTGGCAAAGTATTTTAATCACTATTTTTTTTAAGTTCACATCAAATTATTATTCACTGCGCTGACTATGATACGTTTCATTTGCAGATTTTTTTAAAGCCTTTTCTTTTTGACTTTCAGAGTATCTAGCAATTACAGCAAAATTAAACTCGAGATGAATTTATCTAATGATCCCTAACCTCTGAAAACAAATTACTGAAATTGATATTCAGGCTGTAGAGTTAACTACCCTAACTTATAGTTAATAGGAAAATTAGAATCCCTATTAATTAACGAACAGAATCTTTTCTCCTGAATCGACGGTATTTCTTTTAACAGTAAGCATGTAAACGTATGGACGAAATTCATGAGATGCATCACATTTCTTTTAACAGTAAGCACGTAAACGTATGGATGAAATTCATGAGATACATCACAAATACTGAGTAACGTGTAATTGAGCAGACTGAGTCTTCTCCCATAATTTGAGGAACAAAGTCATTCAATCTGCCAAGCCTGTTTTCCTTCAGTGCTCCACCAATTTACCTAGAAAAGACAGCGACAATGTGTTTGACATCTAAAATGTAATGGTAAATGTAAGATTAAACCAATCAAGGACATTACCATTTAAATAGAGAAGTACATGTGTAACTGAACAAAAACAAGAAAGCCACAAACTACTGAATAACCGAATAATGCAAGAACATTATTAGACGTAATAAAAGGACCTTTCCCTGTTCATGGTCATGTTATCTATGGTGTGTTTTTATAGATTGAAATATTTCCAAGCTATTAGGTAAGGAGTTCATTATCGACAGAGCTGTCTTTGCGGACTGAGATGTTTTCACCCTTAGAAAACGACATAAGTGATTTACAGCTGGGAGGTGATGCTGTCTTCAGAATTATGTTTATGAGATTCAGAGGATGCCAGATCCTCGTGTCATTGCGGTGATTCTAATCACCGAAAGCTTCTGGAATTTCCTGTAACACGATATTGATAATGCACCTCCTCCCGGTCGAAACAAAGGTATTTAATAATCCTGGTGTACTTAAAGGAGCCCGTCCGCAGCATTTGCATAGCGAAATACAGGGTATTAATGACTGGATCCACGCCAGCAAAGCCGTCACAAGGCTGAGCATCCTCCTTTGAAGCCTCATCGCTCAGAAAGCTTTTTACAAAATGTTTGAAGTGTCTGCCTGTGTAATAATGATTTATAATTCTCTTGAACTGATGCAAAATTTGCTGGTAAAAATAATTTTTAAAATAAAATAAATTGTGCCCGGAGGGTCAGGCCGGGTTTCAAAAGGAGATCACCCAGGAGCGGCAAATGATTTAATAAGCCACCAGTATCAGAATGGCTAGATGGAGGGGAGCACGATGAGGCATTTCAAAGCGTGTCTAATTAAAATCAGTTTATTAGCGTGTCAATCTTTTCAAACGCAATCCCGCAACCAAATACGAATGTCGGGAGAAAAAAAAATAAAAACAAAAAAAAATGGACTGAATGGACACTGCAGCTCACATTAGGTGTGCGATATTTTTGAACGATATAGATTCTAGTGCACTTGCTAGATATGCGCTAATTTCAAGTCCCTCTTTGTATCATTAAAAAAAATTAAACTAAAAATATTAATTTTAGAAGGACAAAAAAAAGAGGAATTAACCACCACAACCCCATCCATCTCCCTTTCTGTTATTCCTCAGGGAAACAGTAGATAAATATTTAAATTCACTTTCATCAGTGTGACTGCATAGTGATTATCGAAATCTGAAAGCATGTTTGGTTTAATTTTCGTGTGGGGTGCGAGTTGAATTTCTAGGGAGGTAACAACAGTAATTCTGGCGGCTTCACGTTTTTATAATCATACTTACATTTATGATTATGGAGGAGGGGTGAGACTTGAAAAAGGAAAATGACACTGGAACAGCATAAGATGCCAGTAGCCTGTAAGTGCTGTTACAAAAAGGGCCAGTAAATTGTCAATTTAAAAGAGCCCTCTTTTCAATGGCTCGCCACTTACGGTAGGATGGAGCAATGGTGCACTCTGAAAAGTAGTTCGGCACCTGGCAACAATACACTGAGTCCAGTGGGCTGCACCTCAAACAATTCAGCTAGTACTTTTCTTATCATCATCTTCGTGTAAAACAGATCACCATATTCACAGAGGCACAAAACATAATGTCGACCTTGAAACCAATGACGCCGTTGCCATCTTATAGAACAAAAAAATGAAACAGGAAAAAAAAAAAACGTGTCCCTGTCCTTAAAAGGCTGTTTTTAAATAACAACAATATTAATAATGATAATGAAATTGTTAAATAACCCACTTACTATTCATTTTTAAGCAATGCTGAGAACATATGGCTTCGTGATAGGGATTCATTTGTGTTTGCGCATTTCCTAAACTAAACTACTGAAAAGGCAAACAAGGAAAATAAAAAAAAAACACAAAACAATCTGTTGTTTGTACAATGGTGTGACATGATCATCATAACACATGTATTTGTTTCTTTTCACCGTAATCTCATATTAAATGCTCCAGAGGGTCCCAGAGCACCCTCCCCCAGATCACACTCGTGTTTACATTCGAGTGCCGCTCTGGCATTTACATAAATATATTTCTAACCCAACGGGGAGGTGGTAACAAAAGCGGCTGCTTCTAGGAGGGCCGTAATCCCAAGAAATGCACCATACCCTCTTGCTTTTCTTCAGCTTCTACTTTCATGTTAAATTCATGGTTCTGGAATGTGCTTTAGCCAACACACTAGAATCCTCTGTGGCTGATGTCCCTTGTGCTACGGTCTCAAAAAATCCTTATGATTTCACAGTTGGGATGGGGGAGGCCTCCTTAAAAAAAAAAACTAAATACAAATCATCTTCCTCCCAAGCACACAGAGGCACCTAAAGTAAGCAAAGGTCAACAAAACCATGTCTTTGTTTATCCTTCTGCAAGTAGCACAGTCCCAAAAGCAAACAGTCTGTTTAATTCAAGCGATTATCAAAGACAAATAAGATCAAGTGGGCCCGTCTAACGAATATTTTACGGCATAAAAGGATTAAAAAGGAATACAGGAAACAAGATAATGTGTGTTGCAGATGCTAAGCACTGTAGAGATGTTTACTGGTGTAGAAACACAGGTTGACAGCTCAGGGTTCAAAAACAAGGATGGCCTGACAGCCCAGGGCCAGTGCGAGACAGTTTTAGGAAAAGTGTCATTTTCATCTGCCCAAGTGGGCCGGTACTAATCAAAACTTATATTTATAGATCTTACGTGGTTTTTATCTTTTAAATTTGTAATTTTGTAAACCACAATTTGTGAACATTTTAGAAAGGTCAGCAAGAATGGGATGGGAAGAATGAGAAATTACTAGTTATTTACCTATGTTACATACAGTTTTACAACAACAAAAAAGTGTGCTTATAGGGTACAACAGGGCTAGACACACCTTTAGAAAAAATGTGCCGTTCACTGTACCTAAAACTGTAAAATTGTAGAAAAAATATATGCGTTTGTATCAAACATTTATGGAGCAACAAATTTTGAGTGACTATAAATCATACAAGTCCTTTATTTTGATTTTTTATTTTTTTATAAGATTTAAAAAAAAAAAAAAAAAGTCTTGTTTAAAACAATCACTTTAGCAAAGTTTGTACTATTTTTTCCTATTTTGTTCAATAGATATTATGTCATTAAAATATGTCAATATAAAAAAATATTTTTTTAAATACAGAAACAAAATCATTTTAAAAAGTAAAGATTCTGATAGCATTGAAAGAAATCCTATAATAATTTAATATAGCTGTACAGTAGTAACAACAAATGATATTTTATTATATGATATGATTAAAATCATGTTTTTAAATATGATGGTTTCATGATTATCTCTATGATGGACACCCAACATAATATATGATATTTACCATCTGAATCTAACCATGTCATGCCAACAAATGGAAAAGTTATTATGTTAATTATTGTGCCTTTTATCCCCAACAGCAGGGGCGCTTTTTACCGCAAATAGCATACTTTTACATATTCTTTCATTATTTAAAAACGGTTGCTTTAATTATCTTAAACAAAACTGAAAATCATCATTAAAGACATGTCTCAAAATATATGCATCCATTTTAGTGATTCTCGTTTGCTATTTAAATCTACGACATTTAAAAAAAACATCAAATATTAGATCAAGTAAGCGCAGAATCAACTTTGTGCTGCAGTCTGCGATCGCAGCAAGTATCAGAAAAATTTGCATGTGTATCTTGAAAAGCGAACATTTTAGAAAGTGCTACGCCACATTTTCGTGCCATCTAGTGGTTCAGAGGAAAATAATATCAAAGGCGCCTTTAGCCCCGGTGTACCCTAATAGTATAGCTGTCATGAAGTTATATCTGTATAATAACTACCCAAAAAAAAACAAAAAACTAAATATCTAAGTATTTAAATATTTAGATTTCTACTTACCCTGCCAACTTTTTCTCAGATCCCTAATTTTTTTTACATTAGCAATGCACTTATTTGAAACTTTATAAAGAGAAAATCTGAAAAAAATCAAAAAGCCTCTTTTGTTTGAAAAACAGTGGCATTACTGATTGTAGTTTTTAACACATTCCATCTGATGCTTCCTATTCCAACTGCATAAATGAAAACCAATCCTGCTGATAAATAAAAATAGAACTATATCACTGTATCACAGAAAACCATAAGTTTGACTGTAAAGAATTACAAAACATACATATAAATATATATACTGATACTTTTTTTTTTTTTTTTTAATTTTCAGGGCTTTACCGGATAAGCAGAAAAATTCTTACTGTTGAGCCCTGCCACTTCTATGACCAGTAAGTCTGGATCTATTTGCATTCAATAGTGTCATGTTGTATACACTGCAGCCAGTGCTATGATCCCTGAACACAAAACAGCACATCAGCGAACAAGACAGAAGTGGCAACTGCAGAAACGCTAACAGAACGCTCCCAGTCAGTGTGTCGTGATAACAGCAGATCACTTCCTACAGGACGGGATTTTCAAAACGAGCGATTTACTAAAAGAAACAGATATCTTAGATGTAATAAATGATAATTCATCATCCTCCATTGGAAATGTACTGGGGTTGTGAAAAATGCATGAATTACTAATTAATGAGGCATTCTGAGCAGATTTACATATTCATAAAGGTGGGGTTGAGTAATTGACATATGCATGAGAGAGCTGAGTGATGGTTTTGAGATAATAACACATGCCTTCATAGGAACCTTTATTTTTCTAAATTCTTCAAAAAGCAGAGGGAGTGAAGATGCTTTTAAATTTCCATTACGTATTCATTCTTCCCAAAAGAAATGCAGTCAAATGCTTTCAGAGATAAATACACTGAGGGAATGCAATGATGTGAAACAGTATGTAAAATTACATTTTGTGAAATATTGCCCTATACAGATTCTTCAAAAGTTCATTTAGCAAACGGATGTGCCCAACAACCACGGTTAGAAATTCGAAACATGTGACTGAATCCTCAGATGAACACACAAATATGCTTTCAAAGCCGAGTGAAGGGGAAAAAAAGAGAGAAAAATAAAGCATAACAAATACATTTATGGTAAGCGCTAACTCGCATACGTGCAGTCAATCAATCATCGGCAAGCTCGACAAAGTGCGCTGGGTGCCCGTCTAATCCAAGCGAGAAAAATGTAAACTTAAATTCAGATGTCAACAAAGCTCTACTAGCTCTGATCCTGTGGCACCTTCCCAAAGCAACAGCCACCTCCGAATAATTCCGATTCACACATACTTCTACCATCTTAAAGATGGCATTTAGTGGTAAGACCTCTCAGATAGCTGATGAAAGGATCTGATTTATGGCGTCCCGTCGCGCCATGAGGTCAGCTTTTTGGAGACTTTCTGCGGATGGGGCGGGTCCAAGAGCGTTTGGACGGGGCGAGCGTGTATGTCACTCGGAAAACGTCTCCGCCATTGTTTGGAGGCCTGGAACAAAAGCCTTGTGAAAGCTGACCCAAATATGGTGCATTAGAAGAGCACAAAAACATTCAGATGGTTCCTAGGCTTTCTTTACAACTATGCACCGCCGAATGACAAGTTCAACAAAAACATGTTGAGTTTTTCACCCGGGCCTATTGTGTTCCCACATTAACTCCAAGCTGAGCTCTTTGAGCTCGTCCAGAGTTGTGTCTGGACTCCATGGGTCTGCGATGGCTCTGTCAGCGGGCTTGGCCTCCGCTGCACTCCACACCGTCTCCTTCAATGTTCTTTTCATTCTCACTCCCTTTTTTCCCCCCTCTCAGCAACTTGGCTTCCACGCACGCCGAAGCGAGCGATTGATGGGGCAAGAGAGAAGTTAAACAATTAAAGATGGCCCTCTGCGCCAACTGTTTTGTGCATTAGGCGTCACGCTGAGAGGAAGCCTTTGTGCGCGCAGTTATTGTTTGGACGGAAAACGAAAGAGCTCATTCTCAAAGCAAAGGGACTCTCTGTGAATAATATATCAAGGTGCCTGGGTATAACAATCATTTGATTCCCACTGGGACTTGGATGGATGTAATTACTCCTGGGCCGCGGCGTAACTGGAAACGAGCTTCGTGCAACATCTGGTCAAGCGCGGCCAATGGGAGACCAGAAACCAATCGCGGTCTCGGTATTTAGCGAAGCGAATAACAGCTGTCCTTATCAATCAGACGCAGATCATCGCTATCGCGCACGGGGGGGCTTGACGGCAGAGGTGAAGTATCACAAATTAGGCGCCGCTTCGGAAACGCCGAAGTTTTGACTTTAACCTTGCAGGACTTTTTGGAAGGCACTTCCGAGGATGGGAGAAGAGTTTTGGCAGAGGAACAGAAAGCCTGGTGGGTCCGCACATCTCGGGATGCTGGTACTCCGCACTAATCCATTTTAAACCATCTGTGAAATTAGCAAGATTCCTTAAGTCCTTCACCTCCAAGGATTAAAAATGGCCCTGGGTCTGAGCCATCGCATGTACGCATATGTATGCATGTCTGCTATCAGCCCAAACTTCTGAGGCTGTAATCACACTTTACCCTCTACATGACAGACGCTTTTGAAAAGGTAACTACTTTGAAGACAATTTCAGCCGAGTCTCTCTCCTCGCGTCTTTTCAGACGCTCTTTGAAATCTGTAGAATCTGCACTTTGTGTTATATTACATAAATATGAGGCTTCTTTGTGCGACTTACTCCCCCTGCAATTCAGCACACTCCAAAGTTGAATAGCGACACGGCGCGAGGCCCGGCGTGCCGCGAAGTATGTCAAAAACAAACCCGACCACTCTAAATATTCGAAAAAGGAAGGCATTTCAGGGCTCGAACATCTGCTGAATGGCAGTCTGGGCCGCGAGGTAAACAAAAGCCATACATAGACAAAAGTTACCTGCGACGTCTCCTCGAACCGTACGCGTAAACAGCTCCAAAGTGCAACTCCTCAGCCCTGCCGAGTTGCAGCCAAAAGCTGTACAATGAAGTCATGAGTCAAGTCTAATGAGAAAATCAGATAAATAGCAGCTGGGCTTGGGGAAACAGCCCTCCCTGACTGATTCACTGGACTCAGTGGCAATAGCGTGGAGCTCAGGAGGAGCCGCCACTTCCAGAACAGTAAAATATTGTTCCAGACGACTCCCTCCAATGTTTAGTCATCAGGGCCATGAAATAACAGGGCTGTCGCCTCCGCGCAGCAATACAGTATTAATTATTATTTGCAGCCCAAACACCTACATGTTTGTACTAACACTCTGACAGTTCATCCAAACAGGCCATTTAGAGGCTGCGACATCATTCTCCGTACTTACGAACACCCCCACCGTACGTCCTAACACAGGCTCGTGCAGAGAACTGCACCGGTTCCGTGGAAGCAACAATGGTCGCGTCTTACTCCAAATTAAAACGTCAACGGCCGTCGCATCTGCGTGTGCCCAGAGAAGCACGAGGGCAAACGCGCAATGCCAGGGCTGCCTTCGGGGCCAAAGATTTGTAATGCAAGCTTCGTGAATTACAATAAGATTTATTGTGCAGCAATATATGTCTAATTTTCCATCTACCGCGGGCCGCTTCAGCAGCAGAGAGCTGACACAGGCGTCTATTATACACACCACAGTTAAAATGTGGTTATTTTACGCATGCTCTCGGGGGAAGGAGCTTACTGTGCACTCTGGCATTGGACAAAAAATGATTGATGAAGATAACAAAAGGAACACATAAATGGTTTTCCAAAAATGTTTTGAAGTAAGTTCTATTCCAGATCCACGTCTCTTTTTTTTCTGCCGTGGCAAACAGAACTTAGGGAAATGATAAAAAGCTTCCCTTTCTGTCTGAGATTTTTTTTTTTATTATTATTATTTATTTCTTCACGCTAAAGCAGGTACTCAATAGATAGTAACTGATAATCTACGTTCGAATGCCAAATATCACATCAGGGGGACATTAACTATTAAGCAAAACATCCAGAAATGCAATCAATATCACCGCTTCTACATGCTATTCCAGCAACATTTATTTACTGAACAATTACATTGTGCACTAAAATTCATCAGTAATTATTCATCACAAAGAGCTATGTCAAAGAGGTGAAGCTAGCTGGGAGCAAAAGGAGAGATCCCAGTGGCCGGGATCCAAAAGATGAAAAAACTCCTGCAGTTTAGAGGGCTTGGTTTCCACCAGGACTTCCACCCTATTCCTGGCAGATGCTGCAGTCAGTCAGCAGGAGCACATATACATTAAGAATAGCCTCTACATATTTGCTTGATGCGTTTAGGAAGACACATCAAGGTATACGTGGATGGTCCCATCCAACCTCGCACTTACTCTAAAAGATTTACGAGCCAGCTCTAAACATCTATTCCTTATTGTGAAGCATTGATGGACCCTTGGGAGGAAAACAAATCCCAGTTACCATTGTTATCCATTTATTTCTATATGTGGCTATTTTTTGAAAGAAAAACACAAGGTTTCTGCATTTCATATAAAGCATAAAGCAAATACATAAAGTCTGACCTATATGGAATTTCTCAAATAAATGATGCACTGTCTAAATTTTTGTCTAATGCTGAAAATTATTCTCTTACCACTGCTGACAACCTATAAATGATCAACATCAAAATCCTAAACTCTTTAAAAAGTTTATTAAAACAAAAAATAAAACCCTAAATTTAATAGACGGCTGCCTAATTTTGCTTTCCTGTTTTCCCTTTCTGTGTGCAGTGCCATATTCCTTACATTTCATGCCAGAGCAAAAGGAAAGGAAATGAGCATGTGCTTGCAGCTTTAAAATTAAAATATCCACAGAAGAAAGTGTGTGTGTTCTTTCCAATTACTAGATAAAAAAGCTAGAGAACTGCACCCATATCCAGAGCTGTAGTCCTTCACTTGCAAACTGAAATAGGTGAGCTGTTATAGTGGAAACAAGAAAAAACTACTTACCAGTAGATTAAGAAAAATCCAGTTAATTCAACAGAAGAACAAGGTCATTTTCTTACATTACTGGCAAATAGTTTTCCTTGTTTGAAGCATACAAAATTTGATGAAAATTCTCTGAAATCAAAACATTATACTACTTACTTCTCAAGTAAAACTGTTTAAAACAAATTACATTTATTGGAAAACAATACAAATTAGCGTTGCATGTTTCATGCATGCTGTAAACCTATGCTTTTGATTTTTAACCCTCCAAAAATTTTTTAATGGTCAAGTACAATAATGAATCAAGTATGAGATGTTGAAAATCAAAGCTGATGTTATGTCCAGTTTATTAATTTTTTGGGAAATACAAGGTCAGATGCACTGTTTTGTGGGATACAATAATTCACGTAGTGTGCTCTGCTGTATCCACCTTATTCTTTAACACAGAAGTAAGGCTATTGGCAAGACTTCCGATTCATTAGCCGCTATAGGGAAATAACGGTAAAACTGTTCGCACTACAAACCAGTGTGTTCATAATTAAGACAACACATTAAAATAATATGATAATAACACACCAATGTGCAATATCAAGCAGGAAAACAAGCTCTAAAAATCGCTGGACGTGGATGAGACCGGAAAGCAGACCCATAATATTTACAAATGGCTGCGTTCGCTCTTACGGGAATAAGGTGGATACTGTAAGTTGTTTCATTCCACTCCCTAGCCAGACCTTGATCAACTAAACATTATGCCTCAGTTTCCAAAAGGTTGTGCATTTAAAAATCACTGGTACTTCTTTCAGCTTAAAAGACCTTTAAATAAATAAATATAAAAATAAAACATGACATTACAAGTCAATGGAATGTGACAGAAACGGACACCTCCCAGATTAGTATAGTGCACTAATCAGTATACACAAAGTATACACACACAGCAAATCAGTTCACTCAGGGGAATATTCATAACGCCCTTAATGTTATAAGTACACCTCATATCTAACTGAAAGATCGAATTCTATGTAACGATATGCCAAAATGACGTTTTAATAGCTTCAAAGAGGAATAAAATATGACGATAATTACATAAAAATTGCCTCTTAAGCTGAACTCATATAAAAACTATTTCTGAAGATGACCCAGTGAATGCATGCGCCTTCCAGCGTAAATATAAACCATAGAAAGCTACTTCATTTATACCGCCTACAAATATAGCGTTACGACTCCCTTTCAAATGCACATGAGCAGACCAATTTTTAATCTCTAAAATATGTCTCATTCAATACAGACTTACCTGGTCTGAGTTTGTCAAGCAACGTTATATATATATACATATATATATGCTTCTGTAGAGGCCGCCATTTATCGTGATTCATCTTCTAACTGACAAATTCCCA
>JAHKKF010519208.1:0-11096 GCA_019740295.1 Labeo calbasu | reverse complement strand
CAATAAGAGACGATTAGCCTACTATTCAACGTCCAGCCATCACAATTCATATTCAAAACATGTCCATCTGGAGTTTCTCATTAAAAAAAAACCACTCTGGTTTGAGAAAAACAGCGCTTGTCGTGCTACACCGTTGACCTTAACCCACCTGGACGCTCTGCTGTTCTCCCGCGTTCACAGGTCCACGTGCTGAAACGTCGTTGGCGTTGTACCCAAGCTCGCAACAATGAACTAATCACATGGCTAAAGGAAAAACAACTTTACCTGACAAATAACTATAACTATAATAATTCTAAACAAGCTTTTTAGCCAGCAATTTCATAAGAGTGCAGTAAACATCATGTATGTGTATGCAACGATTTGTCTGATTACATTTGAAAGAATGTAAACACACTCCTGTTCACTTCATACCCTTGAACCTAGAGCTTACCCTTTCAGAAGTATGCGAGAAGGGAAGTTAGAAATATATGTATGTCCAAGGACATCTATTTTTTTGTTAATATAAAATATGAATTGATATAACATTTTCTTTTAATTTACCATTTAGCCCATGCTTTTTGTCTCACAAAATAGCTACTTATTGCATAGCTGTAACTGTTTCCCTTTGAGGTGCAATGTTGATAGAGCAGAATGATTTACTGTACTATTAAATAGTTCTGGTTACTGGATCTAAAATGAAATAATATTAATCAGATCAAGCATGATTAATATTAGCTTTGCTGTACATCTAAGTAACCTGTGGACCAGTGGAATGTGTGCAAGGAAAAAAAAAAGGCATCAGTTATTAAGACTGCAACATAGTATGTAAATTGTTTGCATGTGTGAAGTTTACTTCTTTGCTTACTGATACACAAAAGTATGTAAATGTTTGAATTCTCTTAAGTCGCATTTCGACTTAAGCTATTGCATTTATTATGGCAGTTCATATTACGCTTAAGGCACATTAAGTAAATTCATTTAGCACTCACGTTAGCACAACAAACTCCCGGTGTCAAATTAATTCCAAATAATTAATGGTTAAATGATACAATAAATACAACACACAGCAAATAAAACAAAATGTCTCTTTAATTTGTAAGTGTCAACAGCAGTACAAAAGATGGAGTGATGGTGAGACGATTTTGTCATATGTGTGTGTACTCTATCTTTTATGGAAAAAGAGGAACTCTTGAGGTAAATAAGCAAACAGACAGGAACACCCTCATCTGCTGTCGTACATCAGTGAATTGAGAATATACTGTCAAAATGGTGTTACATTACAATATGCCAAATGCTGCTTGTGGGGAGAACAACCTAGATATTGTACAATCCACTAAGGTGTCTAAATACACCGAAATGTGTCACTCATCTGGTTTATTTTATTTGATATAATAATAATACTACCATTACAGAGAAAACTGGTCTCTGGACATACAACTGTAGCATTAATTAGTTTACCTCACGTCAATACTGCACATGGAAACCAATGACTTGCTGGTTTACATACTAAAGCCAAGCAAAAAATATTTTTAGTACCTTTTTTTCTTTTTTTTTTTCCTTTTTTTTTTAAACAATAATATCCTTAGCAAATAGCTGTCTTTTGTACTGTATAAAGAAGAATGTGAACACAAATGTGATGGCAACCTTTTTAAGTTCAATTAAAAACTTTACACTGGACTGTACAAGATATTATGATAAACTATTTACATTTTTAGACTTAAAACTTTTTTTTTTTTTCCAAAAGCAGCAACAGATACTATTCTATATCTCTAACGCCCAAACAATAATACCTGCCATGGGTCTATGTACCTGCTGAGAAACCGGTCTCTACATACACACGCACACACACACACACACACACACACACAAAAGACAAAATCAAAGAAAAGTGTTATCAGGCTGCTAGCGGGATTCGAAACAAGAGTGTACCTAGCGACAGAGGAGCCACACACAGTGTTGCTTGAGAGACTACAGAAATCTAAAAGCAAAGTACCATTGACAACAGCATACGTTGTCCCTGACAGCAACATTTTACTCTTCTGAACAGCAGCTAGCATGTCAGTCCAGCATGTCAGTGAATTGTGCTGATTAAATTAACAAAGTCTATCCCACAATATACATCACAAAAGTCCATACCAAAAAAAAAAAAAAAGCATTACAGTAAAATAAGTAGAAACACCCAAGCTTTGTCCTCAGTTATTGTACCTACTTTGCATTAATATGGCAGTGATAGTTATGTATTATAAAAGAAATGTCTTTTCGACTTGCTGTTGACTGGATGGGAAATGGTCTATTAAACACTACGAAGCAACACAGAGAAAAATACTGTATGAAAACCTCAAATGCACAGAGTGGGTCTGCATTGTGCAGCATAAAAAAACAAACAAAAACAAACTCATAAATATTTGCACATCCCCAATGGATTCAAATGCTCAGCGAGAAACTCACATATGTTTTCAGATGAAGCCGTACTGTACGACACGCCCCACAATTACATGTTCTCTCACTCAAATTTGGCACAAAACCAATTATTATAGAACTTCAGCAAGTACCTCAACATTTGTAAAAGAGAAAGAAAATGACGTACATGGATTTCAAGACTCGTCCTTTGCTACAGAGTGCACTGACAACATAGCAAATGGCTGGTTAACTCAGCATGGAGTGCGAGGTTCATCGCTGAAACACGTGGAAGTGAGATGCCCGGGTGTCTCAGCCGTGTCTCCAATACTACTCAATCAACAGGGATGTGAATTCAGCAACTACATGAGGTACAGTGAATTGTCAGTTTGTGATTTCGTTCTTTTTTCTAAGTACAATGACCAAAAACATATACACACACACACAAAAAAAGAAAAAACAAAGTAAAATACATAATTTATACTTCAGTAAGTATCCATGAACAAAAATAGAATTCTATTTTCCTATGTTATATTTACAATGAAAAAACAAATCTGTAATGAGATGGAGATTTTTTTTTTTTTGAAGTTGTTTGTTTTAAAAAAAAAAAGGAAACTTTGTTTTGAGCTCCAATCCATTTTGAAATTTCACTGTTTTTATTCTTGTTCTCTGATTGTCCTTTAATTCTGTTCTACTGACACTTTTAGAGCCAATAATGGCTAATAAATACAATAAAATGTCTATATGCACTAGAGAGCTTCAAATACAATATACAACACAAACATACATGACCATTAAAATGTGCTACTGAAGTCCGGTGTGTCTCAGTTGGCCAGTCACTACGCGAGCCTCTCCGTCGAGTTTTACTGCTCTTTCTCCCCTAGGCAGCACTGGAGCTTAAACAAAGTGTTCATTCATCACGTGTCTTTGCATAAATAAACAAAATATGTCAAGAGAAAAATGACTCAAATCTGGCAACTGTGAGGCGTGCTCACATGAGTCCAAACAGGTGACTTGTTCATGTAGGTTTTTTCTTTCTTTCTTTTTTTTTTTTTTCCTCGCACAACGGCTTCACATTAGTCAGAATTGATAAAAATACCATTTATATCCAGTGCTTGTAACACTTTTGAATCATTGTCTCCGTGTGAGATTGAAATAGTCTCTTTTTTCTTTTCTTTTCTTTTTTTTGCCTTTTGTTGTTTTTTTTTTTTATCTATACAAGCGCAATCAAGTTTCAGTCCCGACAACAGTCCTTTTGTCTGCTACCAGCCTACAGAACTGGCTTGGCATGGTCAAGGAAATATGTACAAATCACGTACAAATCAACCAATCCACCAGCAAACAGATATAACAGCTTTAAACAATAAACGTTGGCTTGTAAGCAGGGAAGAAAAAACAAAATAAAAAAAACTGAACGTGGATGTCAAGTAACACCCAGCCAAGTATTGTACCTTATGTAAAACTCACAACAAACTTAAAAGCAACCAAATAAAAGGTACGAATACAAGTGCTCGAAACTTACTCGAAGTAAATGCTTTTCAAAGAGAGGGTCGATGCTTCAACTGCTGGGAGAAGTAAGCGCTAAATAGCCGTCGGTACCTTTTAGACCTTCGGAGGTAATGCAGTGACCAGCAGCCTCGCTGTGACATTTCCTGTCTATTCTAATCTCTGGGTTACTGATGAAACAGACAGGTTCAAGGGCAAAGGCAAAATAGCGGGACTCATGCATTAATAATGCCGTATTTCAGATGATACCGACTCGTCAGTCATTTTAATAATCCCCCACAGCTTGATCTACTTGTTCCATCTGCTCGCTAGCACCTCGTGGCTGCTTCTGGCCGCGGCCTTTCGCGAGCGCTTTGATGGAGAGAGGGCACAATAAACCACATGGGCCTCGTCTCCATTGTTCGCTACCTTTCTCCTGGGCACGGGCCGATGCCGGGAGCCAGATGGCAGCCCCTTGAGGCAGGGCGTGCGCTGGGCAGAGGTCAGGTGAGCGGAGGTGAATGGCGCTCGCACCCCGTAGGAGCCTTCGGTAGGGCCAAAGCCTAAAACAAGAGGCCCTGACCGCTGACTGCTTCTTGGCCGTCCTTCCACACGGAAACAACCTGAGATCCGGAACGAGCGGATAATTCGGTCGGGCGCAGGACCGCCTGTTTGAATTGTCTTTTTTCCCTCCCAAGTGCTCAAAAAAAGATCCGATCCAAGTAAAATGATTGTGCATTTTGTTTCAACAAACGTAAATACAATTAAGCTATGTCAAATCAAATTTGGAAAATAAGTGCCATTATTCATTAATTTTCTCTTTAACCCTCTGCATAACTGGCCAAAACATCCTGGACGTTCTCTTAAGACTTAACGATGAATACGTTGCAGAAGCCCAAAGGGCTTTAAGACTATCTCTGTCAGTTAAGATTACAACAGCGTAAATAAACAAAAAAAAAAAAAAAAACTTGCTGCCCTGGAAAACGGGGCTAAAGACTTTAGCAGAATGTGCGTGTACATATTGTACAACAGCAATTTGTGATTGTAATACACCAAAGCTGCCTTTCGCTGCCTGTCCAATTCTGCAGATTGGATGCCATTTGGCCCCTTGGCATTCTGGCCTGATTACAATCACTGTGATTAAGAACCGAGCGGGTAAGACCGAACTAGGCGAGGACGGTGGTGGTCGGGCGATCACTGCATTGAACCTCCTGGAGAACTATGACTTTTTTAGTTCCTGAGCATTTGGACGTGGTAGTCAATGGAGAGGAGGAAAAAAACAACAACAGTGGGCTTTGTAGATAAGTTTGCAAGGATTGTCTAAGACTCATGCAGTCTCTCCCTTAAGACTTTTAAATTTAAGATTTAAGAGCAGGAAGCTTATGATATGTTTGGCACATCTGGACTTGTAGTAGTAGTAGTAATAATAATAATAATAATAATAATAACAAGAACAACAATAATAATGGGGAGTTTTAGGCTTTCCCTCAATGGTTCAGCAAATGTAAGGACTTCTGAAATGTCAAATGAAGTGTCGTTTTTTCATTTTAAATAGTTCTGATTAAAAACATTCACAAGCTGTTGGCTGGTACAGCATACCTGAGTGAGATATAGAACCCCATCGAAAACAGTAATGTACGCTTCAAAAGAGAAAAATAATACCATATGAATTTAAGTAAGACTGTGAGTTATGCATTCATATGAAATGTTTCAATCGTCAAGTCCTATTATTCAAAAATGTCGTAGGAAATACCCTAAATTGTCCATGATCAAAACACGAGAAAAAAAAAAAGTCAATAAAATAACAATTAAAAAAAAAAGCCAAAATAAAACACAATCAAATTGTCTCACACTCGGAGAAACACTTAAGACCAATAGCTGTTAAATCTGCAGGAGCCACATCTGCATGCTGGCTCCCGAAATGTATATCATCAGAAACGAGTTTTTTGATTTCTTTTTTTTTTGTTCTCTTCTTCAGTCTTCCTTCTAATGAAAGGATATTCTTCGCTGGCCTCAGTTGGCACTGACCGGCTCCTGTGTGTCGTTCTCACTGCTGTAGTCCGATTTGGGCTCGTCCTCAAAGTCCTCGTACATGTCCATCTCGTCCTCTCCGTTGACGGGGTCGCTGGACACCATGGTGCCCGGTTCCATCTTCATGTTGAAGGTGCTCTGGATGACGGGGATGGTGGGCTCGGGGCTGGCCGAGGCGCTGGAGCAGTCTGACGTCATGTGAGGGGAGGGCGTAGTGGTCGCCATGGTTATGGCACCGGGGTAAACGACACCTGCGCTGGTGCTGATGGGGATCTGCGTCTGTGGCTGCTGCCTGATACAGAGGTGAACAAACAGAGATTTAACACTCACGAAGTGCGCATAGCTCAGAGAAGCTTAAGAGCTTTTAAGAGGAGGATGACAAGTTTAACGCTTCTCGAGGAAAACAATTACGGTCTTGGGGAATTAGAGAATGGAAAGAACGCACAGAGGCACACAAAACGCCGGTCGCATAAAGCTCGAAAGGGGAACGCGCCCAGCCAGTAGCCCTGTAAAAATGCTTCCCAATCAGCGACAACGATTTGGGAACGATTGTGAAAATGACTCTCATTTCTTTCAGGGTGACAAAGCCAATTGGTTGGTAGAGACACAGTCTCCTGATCTTTAACAGGCTGATTGATACTCCAGCGCTCGTATTTCTTGCTGTTGAAGTGGAAACACCTGGAGCAGGCATTTTCTTCACTCACCACACGCAGTAAATTATAGAGTTGAGCTCCAAACATCTGCCCTGCAGCCCTCTCTACATTCATACTCGACTCTAATATCCTAAAATAATGGCTACGTGAGTCCCGCTGCCCTCTGTTACCGTCTAAATGTGATAAACCACTACTTTCAGGCAGCTGAAAGAAAATACTATTTTGTCAATGGGATTCAACCCAGGGCCATATAGTGCATTTCCCCCTCCGCCGAGGAAAAAATAAATTTACCACAGCGTATAATCACAAAGGGAGCGTGTAGGCAACAAAAGGCTGCGCTCGCTTTGCTTTCAAGCGTATATTAAAATTAAGTGCGAGGGCCATATAACGTGACAAATGAGCTAAGTGGTTGAATTACTCCAATCAACCTGATTAAAGGGTCACTGGCTTTACACCAGGAGTTGGCACACTCTATGGAGTCATTACCTGCCTATTGTGAGAGCTCTAAGCTGGCTTTATTAACAGCGTATAGGGGTTTAACAGAGGGCAGGGCATCTTGGATGGCCGCCCGCTATTGTTCACGGTGCTTTTTCCAACGTGCACCTACCCCACAGTGAAGAACTGCCTCATCTCCTGCCTCCTCGACCTCATCATCTGCTTGTACTCGCCTATGCGCAGCTTCTTGCCGTCGATGATGCAGGTGCGCTTGGGCCGGGGCTTGTACTTGTAGTTGGGATACTTCTCCAGGTGGATCTTGCTGAGCCGTGCCTGCTCCTCGTAATACGGTTGTTTCTCCTGGTTCGTCATGGACTTCCAGCGAGATCCTGTTGACCACAGGTGAGAAGTTAGGAGTGAGAAACGATCACTGCAGAAAAATAATTTTTTTGTTTTATAGCTACATTTAACGTATAAAATAATGTGACCCTGGACCACAAAACCAAGTAGCACGGGTATATTTGTATATTTGTAGCTATTGCCAAAAATACACTGTATGGGTCAAAATGATTGATTTTTCTTTTATTTTCTTTTATTATTTTTCAAATATTGTCCTATTCTAACCATACATCAATGGAAAGCTTATCTATTTTGCTTTCAAATAATGTATAAATCTCAATTTCAAAAAACTGACCCTTGTATTGTTTTGTGGTCCAGGGTCACATATTTTATAACTGCATTTTATTTTATCATAAAAACATGTTTTATGAATTCAATACATTTTAATCAAATAATAAAGATATTTTTTACATTTAGAGACAACATGAGCTTAAAACCCAGTGTACACCAATATAACAATACGCATTATTCTTAGTCAAGCACTGCTTTTGTGAATGGAGGGGAACCGCATTACTGTTACCGTTTCTGCATTAGTGAAAACAACAGGCCAGTAAATATCTCCAGCCTTCAGAACGTCCTGGCTGACGGGTCTTTTAGTTGCTGTGATCTATTGACTCTCTGGACTGGGGGACAAGACCCATTTAGCCCTGTCATTTTTCATGACAAACACTGCCCACGTGACAGCCACTAAATCCATCTAATTGAGCTGCTCCTGCAGGCATCAAGCCATCAAGTTTAACCACGCTCGTCTGTTTGAGATGCATTGAATTGTGTGGAATTACTTGCAAAAGAAGATTAGGCAGGTGTGGTAATAGCCTGAACGTCTTATTCACAGCATATGTTTTGCTTAGTAGCTTTGTAACGGTGAGATGCTTGTCTTCTGTTGATTGCTAAGAGGGTTGAAACTGGCATTGGCGATATTTATTTGCATATTTTCTGCAATTCAAGGTCCGGTGTACAACATGCTGAAAAATCTAGTCAATCAACATAACACTCAGTCTCTCTTAATGGTCCAATTCAGCTACATTTTAGTCTTGTAAGTCTTGGTTGTGGTCCAAAACAGTGGGCTGTTTCAGTTTGGTAAAAACAGACCCTCCCTTTACCTCAACAGAGGTTCAGTTCATTTCAAAATTCTGAATTAAAACACATTTAATGCATGCACATCAGGAAATTTCAAGTGACTTTGCCTCGAGTCTCAACACAGTGCTATTTTTTGCCAATTTCCTGGAAGCAATGATTTTGTTTTCTTAAATGCAAGGGATAGAAATGCTGCTAATTCCGCAAGTGATTTTGCAGTATTACGCCTTTTTTTAGCTAACGCTAATGACAATGATTCCTTGGGTAGTTATTTCGAAGGAAAGTAAAGTCATTTCAATAAGTAGAATGACTGTTTAAACGGCTGTGTTAAAAAAGACTATTGGGTTAGCGTGATCCAAAACAAGCAAAGACATTTTCAACAGTTTCTGAAGCACTCTACAATAGTTCCCTGGACACCAATTCAGTTTATTCTTATGGAGCATGGCGTAATCCCAAATGAAAACGGAAAGGCTAACGCAGACGTCCATGGCTGCTGATCGTGATTGATTTGGGGGCTTTGACTTACCCAAGATTTTGCTGATGTTGGAGTTGTGCATGTCTGGGAAGGCCTGAAGGATTTTGCGGCGCTCATCTTTGGCCCAGACCATGAAGGCGTTCATGGGCCGTTTGATGTGAGGTTCGTTGCTGTTCCTTCCCCGGGGTTCCCTGTAGACCCGTGCCTCGGTAGTGCTGGCGCCTCCTGTTGGCCAACAATAATACTGATGTGGTTTATCTGCAGAGCCATTCAGTTCCCTACACCCTAGGAACACCAGAGCAAGAAGAAGAGAGCGGGTGCAAACCGTTAATCAACTTAGTAGTGCAGGGCATCCATCAGCACATCAGAGCGACTGGAGCTGAACCAGAGACGATCCAGAGAGGCCTGCAGCTGTACCTTATACTCCAGGCTGCCCATCCCAGAACTGGATGGGACAAGCCCATGTTTTGGAGTTTAGAACAAGACCGTATTGTTGGTCGAGGAACTCCCGACGAGTGAAAACTGGCTGAAACCAGAACAGGAGGACCCTGACTATAATGCCTTTTAAATATTTTGTCTGGGTCGCAGTGTTCGTACATTCGAACAGCCGTACATTTCTGGATGGCTGTCGTAATGTTTCTCCTGCTATGAGTAATAACGGTAATACTCTGAATAACAAATGTGGCACAAGGGTGTTTGTGTAAGGGAGGTAAAATTAGGAGAGAGGATCAGAGCCAGTGGCCTGACAAAACATATATCTCCATGTGATTGCTTTCAGCGTGCTAACACATACAGAGTCTGACAAAGGGCAGACCTAGTGGTTAAACACGGGATGGTAACAGAAACTAGGTTTCTGTATTTAAATAATCACTAGTCTTACACACTTATTCACATGCGGCCTGGGGTGAGTGCGATACAGAGCAAGCAGCCTTGAAGGAGTGTAACTCCTCAATCAGGCCATTCACAATCAGCATGTGTGTCCCCCAGTTTCTGTATTTAACTTTACAGCAGAGTGAAAATGATTCTGTTTGCATGCGCATTTGCTTCCTTTTATAAGTAAGATGTGAAAGAATTAAATAAAAGCTGTATGAATATTTCAACAAACAAAAACATGTTGATAAACAAGGCTTGAAAAATAAAACAAACAAAAAAAAGCCTTCCCATATGCTACGATACATCTTTAATGATCCAAAAACTGGATAAGAAGGCTTGGAATCAGCCATGAATATTTCATCATCCACATGTGATGTGTATTCATTAGGACCCCGAAACTTCAAGTCTTGGCACACGGTACCTGCTTTTGATTTCTATTATCACTGGTGTTGATAAACAAAATCAAAACTCCAGCTAAGTAATGGATCTTGGCACCGCACCGCTATTGAAGCACCGGGATACCGAGATTATTCCGAGGGCAGCGTGTTGCTCAGAGGAGGAGGAGCGGGAAAATAGGCAAAGTTGGAGGGTTACCTTCTCTATTCGTTCACACACACACACACGCTTGTGCCACACTGGGGCCCTGGGAGAGAAAGAGACAAAGTCTAAGTTTCAGGCAGCCAGCAGGAGGCTCTATCCTCCAGGCCCTGCTGGGCAGAACGGCTTCGCCCAGGGCCCAAAAGATCCATTTACACATGTCATGTTTAACAGTCATAATAATCCAGAAAGGGCTGCTGTTTATCTGGCTGCCCAGCTCCACACAGTCATGGTGCATCAGTCAGGGTCTCTCTGATCTCGCCTCTCCACAATTTTGTAGCACCAAATGCACTACAAGCAACCGCCGCGTCCCAGCCTTCTCTTCCGTCGGGATTATACAGCGATGGCGTTCCCCGCACAGTACATTAATTTCATTTAGCACGCGCTCACCGTGCAGGATAAATTGATTTCACTTTGTTTGGCTTTGACAGCCATGTTTATTGTGCAATGAAATGTAGTGTGGCGTAGGGCTGACAGTATCCATCAACGCTGGGCAATCTGCTGACTGCCGGGGCCAGATGAAGGCATTCATTACCTTGCCAACCCCGGCTCGCTCGCTCGGCTACCTCGCCCAGACACGACCGCCACTGTCTGTTCGGGGGGGGGGGATGGCCGTCTCTAATTTACGATTCGCCCCGTGCCATTACTTTACCACTGACACTGATTCAGCAATTTATATACTGGCATGCAAGCAG
>JAHKKF010519207.1:44846-55411 GCA_019740295.1 Labeo calbasu | reverse complement strand
GAAAAACTCCCATCTCATGTTCTCCCTCAACTTCAAAATCGTCCTATATCGCTGTTTTACCTTTTTTGTTAAGTGTTTGATCTTGTTCACGTTGCTTCAGTGATGTAGGATGATTTTGAAATGATTTTTGAAGTTGAGGGAGAAAATGCGATTGGAGTTTTTCGACATACCCTAACTGTCATGAACCAGAACAAAAACAGTCTAAGCCAAGGTGAGCGTTTGGCATAAAAAGTAAATAAACTGTATTTTTAAAAATGAAAATAAACGATCGTTTCGCTAGATAACACTCTTCTTCCTCGGCTGGGATCGTTTACAACCGCATTTGGGATTGTTTGAAGACCCATTTAAACTGTATTTTGGAAGTTCAAAATCGGGGCACCATAGCAGTCTATTATATGGAGAAAAATGCAGAAATGTTTTTCTCAAAAAACGTAATTTCTTTACGACTGAAGAAAGAAAGACATGAACATCTTGGATGACAAGGGGTTGAGTACATTATATGAGAATCTTTGTTTTGGAAGTGGACTTCTTCTTTAATATCAAACCTATGCAATGAGTTTGGTAATTTTAGAGAAATGCTTAATAAATGCATTACACTGTAACTAAACCCATTAGATTTTAGCCGAATAATTCCACTGTAGATGGTATTTAGGAGACTAAAACTACAACAAATCAGATGATAAAAATATGACTAAAACTAAATGACATTGTAGTTAAAAGACTAAATTTGCTGTCAAAATTAACACTGTTTTATTCAGCAAATCTTCTGTTCATGGACTATCTTTAAGATGTCCTTACAACCTTTAAGGCCCTTGAATGAAATATCTTAAAGTGTGTTCCGAAGCTGAACGAAGGTCTTACAGGTTTGGAAATGACATGAGAGTGAGTAATTAATGACAGAATTTTCATTTTTGGGTGAACTATCCCTTTAAAGATCATGACGCACTGGCAACTTTTTGGCGTGAACTCGAGTGCGTGAGACGTTTTTATATTTTATTCATTATCCTTTGGGACGCATATGAATATTTTTCCACATCTCTTTTGAATCAAACTCTGTTTTCAATGTTCCCTGAAAATGTTGCCAGTATGTCCTGACCTTTTAATTCCATGGGAGTCATTCTTTCATCTGTTTTCTTTTCTTGCAAGACACACCATCTCTTTTTCCCTTTATTTAGCAATGCAATGGCTAGCAGGCGTTTTACAATGTTGTGGTTCTTCCAACTACCTTTTAGCCATATTTTTCTGATTTTAAATGCTAGTTCAAATCCATGAAACTCATAATTAGTGATGCTGACAAGCTTTCTTCTACATTTAAAGGAATAGTTCACTCAAAAACAAAAATGTTGTTATTTATTTATCCACCTGTTCCAAACTGAATTCTGTTATTAGTGACTATCACAAAACACAACATAGCTTGACTTGTGTACTGTATTCCATTCTTTAAAATAATCTCCTTTTGTTTTCCACGGAAAACAATTGCAGCATACAGGTTTGAAATAACATGAGCCTCAGTAAATAATAACAGCATTTTCATTATAGAGTGAATTATTCCTGGTGCATTTGATTGCATGTTTGTTTGTTGGCTGTTTCCTGTCCTGTATTGTACCCTTGTTGGTCCAGTGTCAGATGAAAACAACCACAGAGGTCCATTAACATCCTTTTAATGTCCTAAAATTATTGTAGCATAATTAGCATAAATGATTAGCATTGTGACTCATCTAATTGGATTTCTGATTCATTTTAGTACAAAAAGCTCCACCATGAGGCCTAAGGTCCCGCCACCACTTCCTCCCAAGGTAAATATCCAAATAAAAGTTTTATGGTATAAGAATATTTATTTTTTTATTTTAGTGCTGTCAAACAGGTTTATGTAAGTAAGTAAATAAATAAATAAAAAATAATAAAGTAATTGCGATTAATCGCATCCAAAATAAAAGTTTGTGGTTACGTAATATATGTGTGTACTGTTTATTTATTATGTATATATAAACAGACACACACAAGCATATTCATAGATAAAATGTTAATATTTATATTTAATATGAAATATATTTTAGTGCTGTTAAATGATTAATCGCGATTAATCGCATCCAAAATAAAAGCTTTTGTTTATACTATATGTGTGTGTGCTGTGTAAATGTATTATAATGTGTTTATGTAAATACACACACACATCAATGTCATGTTTATATATTTAAAAAAAAACATATATATATATGTGATTTTATATATACATAGTAAACAGAACACACACACGTTAAACTTTTTTGGCATGCGATTAATTGCGATTAATTGCAATTAATCGTTTCACAGCAATGCTATTTATTTATTTTTTTATATTCTTACTTACATAAACCCTATTACAGTTGTACATTTACACTACCTTTCAAAGGTTTGAACTGAATTCAGTAACCTTTATATATTTTGTTTACTTTTATTCAGCATGGATGCATTAAATTGATCAAAATTGATAGTAAGGACTTATACTGTAAACTGTTAATTTAAAAAAAAAAACTTTGAACTTTATATTGATCAGAATCCTGAAAAAAATTTATTTTTCTAGAAATAATATTAAGCACGAATATTTTCACCTGAGGATAACAAATGTTTCTTAAACATCAAAAAAAAAGTGACACTAAAGACTGGAGAAATGATGCTGAAAATTCAGCTTTACTATCAAAGCAAAAATTACATTTTAAAATATGTTGAAATAGAAAGTAAGTTATTTTAAATTGTAAAAATATTTCACAATATTACTGTATTTATTGTATTTTTAATTAAACAAATGCAGCTCTAGTGAGCGTAAGAGACTTCTTTCCAACCCTATAGTTGTTTGGGTGTTGTTTTGATTGAGCAGTTTTATTTTGAGCAACCGAGTCCTCCTTTTACCTTGAAACAAGCTTATCGGAAATCACTGAACAGCTTCTACAGTTTTACTTTTTTTTTTTAGTAATCACGGTATTGATCCGGCAGAAGCCGGTAGCATGATGCTAATTTTGTTCTGCCGTTTCCAGCCAAAGCCCAGTCCCGGACCACATCAAAGCCCCTCTGATGATCATGACGGAAACCAGGGCACTATAAAGCGCTGTCCGGGGCCCGAAAGCCCGGCTCGATCATCCACCAACGTACCCCCTCGACCTCCACCTCCTCGGCTGCCCGCAAACAAGCTCAGCAGTTTAGGTAATGAGACCAATCGGGAAGAACACGGCCCTTGGGAAGCCCAGGGGGATGCTGGGATATGTAGTCAGTTGGACGAGAGGCTGCAGGTCTCGTTTGATGAAGAGGAAGATCATGATGAGGAAGGAGACAGTAAGACTTAGACAGTAAACCCCACTTGCTCAACCTGTCCCATTGTTAGTTTCTTTAGTCAGCCTGTAGTGAGATCACATGTCATTCTTTCCTCTTGCCCTTTCTAAGAGAAATGGCGTCAATGGTGTTGGCATGTGAAAATGTCACACGCCCACTTAAAGGCATCATGAGTCACCCACTCCACCCTTGTATTCTTTTCCGTGTCAGTTTATTGTTCTCCTGTCAGTCACTGTTGCAATCATCGTGTTTGATTCATTACGCTCATCTAGTTTTAGTTGTGCATTCTTAGTATGGTAGCTGCAAATTGCAACAGTAGTTTAGTAAACAATGCTGATCATTTCTGATGTGAATGTAGATAAGAAGACTTTCTTTACTTTTGTGCTTTGTGTGCATCTCTTGCTTAAAGCCTATGTAAAAAATAGTGTTTAAGATTTATGAAGAAACTAAAACTGTATGCTATATCTTTCTTTAATCACAGGCAATGGAATTAGCCCATCTGAACACTCGCCCTCAAAGGAGAGACAGTCCACAATGCCCCCTGCTGTTCCTATACCAAAGGACAAGAAAGATTTTCCAGTATGGCTTCATTTTAGTCAATTTACAGATTTTTAGAACATTTATCATTCCTGAATTAGGGTTTTCACATGTTTGCTGAGTGCAATTATTTATTTATTATTATTATTTTTTAATAATTTCATATTTTAATGCTCCTAATTCACTGTGGTCTTAAATCAATGTTCACTTTTTATATAATAATGTAAACAGTAATACTTAGAATTATAATTTATTTTTAATTATGCAATATATGTAGCAATAATATTATTTTTATTACATATCATTATATTTCATTATTATATTATTATTTATTACTATTACTATTATTATAACTTTAATGTAATTAATGTAATTTATTATTAATTAATATATATTATTATTATTGTTGTTTATAATGGTGTTTATACAAAATGAAGTTATTTACACACAGTTATTAGATAATAGTATGGTATTATTACAAATATTTATTATTACATAATTATATTGAATGATTTTAACAAAAATATGTAATGTATTATATTTATATGCATTTTATATAATTGTAATATTATATTGTTATTATTGTGTGTACTTTTATATAAATGGATTAAATATTTATTACACAATATTATTGATTAAGTTGTATAATAATGTAAACAATAATACTTGTAATTTATTTTTTAATTATGCAATTGAAGCATTATTATTACTGTGTGTAATGTGTGTATATATGTATATATGCGTGTGTGTGTGTGTGTGTGTATATATATATTACGTTTTTATATATATATTTATATATATATACACACACACGCACACACAAATAGCTATTTATGTGTGTGTATATATAAAAGTTATTTAAACACATTTAAGACATAATAGTATAATATTTTTACAAATATTAATTATCTATAATTACATTGAATGATTTTTACAAATATTAAGTAATGTATTTATTATATTTATGCATTTTATTATTCATTTAATTGTAATATTATATTGGTATTGTTGTTATTGTGTATACATTTATATACATTGTTTAAATATTTCTTACATAATATTGATTCAATTATATAATCATGTAAACAATAATACTTATTATAATTTATTTGTAATTAGGCAATATATGTAGCAATATTATTATTATTATTATTATTGTGTATAATGTGTCTATATATAAAATAGTTATTTAAATACAATTAGTACACAACAGTATATTATTACAAATAGTTATTATTACATATAATTATATTACATGATTTTAACAGATATTATGTAATAGATATATTTATTATATGTATATGCATTTTATGATTATATTTTATTGCTATTTTGTAAATGTATATAAATCGTTTAAAATTTGTATACATATTATTGATTAAATTATATAATAATGTAAATAATAAAATAAAAATAAAATAAATTAAATTAAATAATAATACTTAATATATTTTTTAATAATGCAATATATGTAGCAGGATTTATTATAATTATTATTATTACATGTAATTATGTTGCATTATTAATATGTAAAATATATGTTTTATTATGTTATTACTGTATGTATTTATGGGTATGTATTATAAGATTAATTATTTTTAAATAATAACATAATCATATAAATAATATTATTGTTAATGTTCATTTGTTCTTCCCACAGAAACCCATCAGCAATGGTCTCCCTCCAACTCCAAAGGTTCATGTAAGTGGACTTCATAGTTTTATTCAGAAACATTATATTGAAAGAATATTGAATGAATTGTTTGAATGATGCAGTTGAATTATTTTTGCCACGAAATTATTACTTACTGCTAACACGGTATATAATAAATAGATATAGATAGATGTTTTCTTAGATGCAAACCCTTTTGAACAGTGATTCATTTGGCTGCATCTGAGTTATCCATTGTGTTGTATTCCCATGTCCAGATGGGAGCATGTTTCTCTAAAGTCTTCAATGGCTGCCCATTAAAGATACACTGCGCTACCTCATGGATCAACCCAGACACACGAGGTGAGCTTGTCATGATAATCTAGCTAATTATCAGTTATTAATATGTGCGTTATTTATTCATTAACATTGCCTACAGAAGCATTTGCTGATACCAATTCTGAGTTTTGTTCTTTCCTGTTCATGCGTTTCAGATCAGTATCTGATATTTGGAGCAGAGGAAGGTATTTACACATTAAACCTTAATGAGCTGCACGAGACGTCCATGGAGCAGGTATGATGTTACTTTTCAGACATTTTCAATCCTATGTTTAGTCTTTCTACATAACAAAGTAGTTGCATTCATTTAAAAAATAAAAAGATTAAAAATGTTCCTGGAAAAACTTTTTGTGTGATGTATTTTTAAAAATACATCCTTATATTTTCTGAGTGTGGCGTGCTTCTTCAGTCAGTCTTTTTGTCTTGTACTAAAGCTATTTTTGTGTCATTCTCAGCTTTTCCCCAGGAGATGTACTTGGCTGTATGTCATGAGCAACAGCCTGCTATCAATATCCGGTAAGCTGTGCTTTAAAAAAAATCAGGTTTAGCTTTTCAGATTACAAATTAGTCACAGAGAGTTTTTTATTGCTACAATTTTAGAAAGGTATTTTAGTTTTTGAGTCACACTTTACATTACAGAGTAGAACTGCTTGCAATGTGATAATACTAGAATAGTTAGAACTGTAGTAACATATGTAGTCATATATGTAAATTGTTACCTAACATAATCCTGTATCCCTGTTTTGAATAATGAAACTGTGTTTTGGCAGGAAAAGCATGTCATCTGTACTCTCACAGTCTGATGGGTCTATTTGAACACGCTCGACAAATGCAAAAACTCCCTGTTGCCATACCAACACATAAATTTCCTGACAAAATAATCCCCAGGTACATGTTCAGATCTGTGTGGCGCGTGAGCGCAATGATGTGACCAGTGGTCAAAATGAAAATACTTCATTTTACGTTTTTATTTGAATTTCAGGAAATTCTCAGTGTCCACTAAGATCCCTGAAACAAAAGGGTGTCAAAAGTGCTGTGTAGGTGAGCAGATCCCATGATTTCCTTTTATTCTGTATTTCTGGATTCAGTACACTACAAGTCAAAAGTTTTTGAACAGTAAGATTTTTAATGTTTTTTGAAGAAGAAGTCTCTTCTGCTTACCAAGCCTGCATTTATTTGTTCCAAAGTACAGAAAAAACAGTAAAAGTTTGAAATATTTTTGTTTTATGGAATATTTATGTGTTTTAAAATGTAATTTATTCCTGTGATTTCAAAGCTGAATTTTTAGTATCATTACTCCAGTCACATGATCCTTCAGAAATTATTCTAATATTCTGATTTGCTGCTCAAAAAACATTTGCTGTTATTATTATGTTGAAAACAGCTGAGTATAATTTTTTTTCAGGTTTCTTTACTGATTAGAAAGTTCAGAAGAACAGCATTTGTCTGAAGTAGAAATCTTTTGTAACATTATAAATGTCTTTATCATCACTTTTAATCCATTTAAAGCATCCTTGCTAAATAAAAGTATTCATTTATATCATTTCCATCATCTTTCCCCCCAAAACAATGGTATATAGTGTATAATGTTACAAAAGCTTTTTATTTCAGATTAATGCTGATCTTTGGATCTTTCTATTCATCAGAGAATCCTGAAAAAATGTACTCAACTGTTTTAAATATTGATAATAACAATAATAATAATAATAATAATAAAAGTTTCTTGAACTGCAAATTAGAATATTAGAATGATTTCTGAAGAATCATGTGACACTGAAGACTTGAGTAATGATGCTGAAAATGTAGCTTTGATCACAGGAATAAATTATATTTGAAAATATATTCAAATAGAAACATTTTAAATGGTAAAAAAATTTCAAAATTTTACTGATTTGCTGTACTTTGAATCAAATAAATACAGGCTTGGTGAGCAGAAGAGATTTCCTTTAAAAAAAAAAAAAAACATTAAAAATCTTACTGTTCAAAAACTTTTGACTGGTAGTGTAGCTATATAGAAACTATGGATATGTCAAGCATTGGCTATGTAAGGGTGGTAGTTTGTAATAATTAAAGGTTTAGTTCACTCAAAAATGAAAATTCTGTCATTAATTACTCACCCTCATGTCGTTCTAAACCTGTAAGACCTAAAAATTCTTCACGTTTTTTTTTTGTGGGAACAGTGATACACTTTTCCGGGATTCTTTGATTAATAGGAAAAAAAAAATGTTTATTTGAAATAGAAATCTTTTTTAACATTATACATGTCTTTACTGTCACTTTTAATTAACTAAAAGTTGGTTAAATGAAAGCATTATTTTTGCTTTCTTTTTTAGGTTTTTCAAACTTTTAAATTATAGTACATCACGGTTTTCACAAAAAATATGAAGCAACATAAGTGTTCTAATTCAGACTTGCCTTGTTTATTCTCAGTGAGGAATCCGTATACCGGTCACAAGTACCTGTGCGGTGCCTTTCAGTCCAGTGTTGTCCTTTTTGAGTGGGTGGAATCCATGCAGAAATTCATGTTGGTCAAGGTAAGTCACTGTTTCCCATCACCAAAAAAAGTCTTCTTTCAAAGGCTGTGGTCTTCAGAGGTCGAATTCGTCAGCCGCATGCGTCATTGATGCTGCCTGGTTTCAGAAAAGTAACTATTACATTGAAAAGTGAGAAAGAAATTACAGTAATTTCATAGGCAATCAATTTTCATAATGGTTACTTTTGGATTCCACCTGAAAGCTGAATAAATAAGCTTTCCATTGATGTATGGTTTGTTAGGATAGGACAATATTTGGCCCAAGATACAACTATTTGAAAATCAGGAATCTGAGGGTGCAAAAAAATCTAAATATTGAGAAAATCGCCTTTAAGGTTCTTAGCAATGCATATTACTAATCAAAAATTAAGTTTTGATATATTTACAGTAGGACATTTACTAAATATCTTAATGGAACATGCTCTTAATATCCTAATGATTTTGGGAATAAAAGAAAAATCAATAATTTTGACCCATACAATGATACCCGTGCTGTTTTTGTGGTCCAGGGTCACAAATGTCACAAAATCTAGAGGGCGCAATGAGACACAGGGAATGTTTCCAAGTGATATGCTGATTAGCATTACACTAAAACCCATAGGAGAGGTGTTTAACTCAAGGTTTTGGAAACAGCATGTTGCACGCAGACCACATTATTAGCTATTCATGCTTCTTTTAAGCTTGTAAAATTGCTGATCTTCTACTTAAGACTTGTAATTAAAATTGCTTTACTTGGCATTTTCACATGCACATGTTCCAAGTTAACCACCGACTAATTCCCCGCAGAGCATAGACTTCCCCCTGCCGTGTCCGCTGGAGGTGTTTGAGATGCTGGTGGTTCCAGAGCATCAGTATCCTCTCATCTGCATAGCGGTGAGCAAAGGGACAGAGCTCCACCAGGTGGTACGCTTTGAGACCCTCAACCCCAACTCTACCTCCAATTGGTTCGATTCTGGTGGGTACTTTAAAACATGACACCATTATACCAAAAATTGCCTGATTTTACAATGCGGTTATTTATATTTCAATATACGTTTTTACATTTAAATGAGCTTTTTATTCCAGTTTGATTCTTTTGGAATTTTAGAAATTTAGAAATGCAAAAAATGGTTGTTGTTTCAGATACCCCACAGAGCTGCGTGATCCATGTGACCCAGCTGGAGAGAGATACAATTTTAGTCTGCTTAGATCGTAAGTACAGAACATGGCATTAATAGATTAATAACAGATGCGTGCATATAAAAAACAGATATAGTGATTAATTGCTTCTCTTCTTCCTCTCTAGGGTGCATTAAGATTGTAAATTTGCAGGGTCGGTTGAAGTCCAGTCGAAAACTCTCAGCCGAACTGACTTTTAACTTCCAGATTGAATCAATAGGTAGGAGACCTTGGTACATTAACGGTGGCCTCAAGTAAATATGCCTCCATTTTCTAAGTCCACCGAAGTTAGACTTTAGGCATACACACACTTTTGTATGGGCAAAATGTTTACTTGAAATACATTTGAATCTCTTTTTAATGACTCTCTGTCTCTCTATGCATCTATCTATCCTTATTAGTTTGCCTTCAAGACAGTGTGTTGGCCTTCTGGAGGCATGGCATGCAAGGACGCAGCTTCAAATCTAATGAGGCAAGTCAAGCTGCATATATGTGAGAGATGATGTACAGACAGCCTATCAATAATATCACAAAATAAACCCTGACGGAATGGTTTGGGGCCCCGTTGTGAAGCAGACAAAACAAACGCAGCAAGAATATTGTAATATATATAAATTATATATTATATTAAATTATAAATATGTACAAACATGTAAAATTTTATTTTTATATATATATGCTTTGCATAGGAATTTGTGCAAAGTCAGTTTCTACAAATTTTGTATGTAAGCATATTGTATAATATCCAAGGCACACTAGTAACTGTGCAGTTATTTTTCATATTGTATTTTCAGAAAGTTTTGGAATATTTGTCCTCTCCCCAAATTTGTCACTACCAAAACACAGCAATATATAATTTAATAAGAAGGGTTACACTGACCTATTACGATTTTGCTTACATCTATCTTGTAAACATATACATTTTTGCTTTTTATTAAAAAGTTTTCAGAGGTAAATTAATAACAATTACAATTTCAACAATATTTCAAGTGTGATTTATGAGATTTGTTGTATTTTGAATCCAATTTTTCTTTGTAAAAG